>JAOPJW010004870.1:73469930-73483036 GCA_027122535.1 Octopus maya
CTCAAAATGGTGTATTTTATGTGCCACCCGCACAAGAGCCAGTCCAGGGGCACTGGCAACGATCTCGCTCGAAAGTCCTTACACATGCCACGGGCACAAGTGCCAGAAAGGCATCACTGGGCACAGATGCCATCACAATTTTGGTTTCGCTTGCCCCAATAAGTCTTTGTATATTTATATGTATGTACATATATTTATGTGTGTGTGTGTATGTTTGTGTCTCCTTGTTTTGACATTGTGTGATTGTTGTAAATGAATGTCATTCATTTCCAGTATCCTGCATAAACATGTCTGGCCATGGGGAAATATTGCTTTGCATGGTAACAGATAAGGTTTGGCAATAGGAAGGGCATCCAGCCACAAGAAAAGCTGCCCCAATAAAATTTTGTTTCACTCATGCAAATGTGGAAAAGTGGATGTTAAAGTGATGATGATAAGGATGTTATATGATTCACAGATATAACTTAACCTCTTCATTGCTCATCAAAGACATTATAGCTATGACCATTCCATCATATTCAAATAATGTATCAGCATTATCCAACATGTCTTTTCACTTCAAAGTGAGTAAAGTGTGGTTAAAAGGATATTTAGCTGCTATTTTTAACAGCTTGATTGACAGCATATGATGAGGTGCTGAAAAGTTCCTAGCTTTGAGTAAAAGAAAATACAGGAGGATCAGTTAATTATGATTTTATTAAACATATTCCCCTCTCAAATTCACACACTTCTTGCAGTGATCTTTCAGTTTTTTTAAGCCCTGTAAAAGAACTCAGAATGTTGGGAATCCACCCAAGCCTATTTGCAATACCCTTAAAGCCAGGAATTTTTCAGTACCACCACCATCACCACCACCACCACCACCACTACTCCATATATGCCTCTCTTTGATAAGACCAATTTGATTGAAAGTACAGATATTTGAAATTGCAAAGAGAGTCATACCTGTTTCTTTTTTTGACTGATATAGATTAATTTTTATGCCCAAGTGTTTAATAGCCTCACAATATGAATTTATAAATTTTAATCTTAAAACGTTTTATTTTACGTCAGTTGCATTACTGGAAAATGACCCAAATCTTCAAGATGAGAATTTATCAGACTTTTTATCACAAGAGGAGAAAATTGATTTTGCCATAAAGAAAACTATATATCTCTTCAGAAAACTTGGAATGAATGAGAAAGAATATTACATGTTTTTATTTCAGTAAGTTATAACTTTGAAATGATTCTTAAACATTTTATTTTTAACTTTTTAGCATTCACCATGTCCTGTTCAAAGTAATGCTTTTCTATTCACATGTTTTGAATTAATCTTGCATTATCTTGTAGCTTTTGAGATTTTGATGAGGTAACCATTAATTTTTAGAAGGATATTCTAGGGATGGTGTGAGAGAGCAGATCTGGCATGTCTGAATATAAAACTGGTAGAATATTTGGGCCAGATATGGCCTGTTTAAATACTAGAGGGTTAAAGAAAATAAATATCAAGTCCAGCAGATATTTTTGATTATGCTTCATATAATCTATATGTTTTTAGGAGAATATTATCTTTGTATTCATTCCAAAATTGTTCATTTTTTACATGTTTTATGATGCACACACATACATGCACACACATACATACCACATGTACTTATATACATACTACCACTACCAACCCTCCAACTTTTGAATAATGAACTGATGAAATAATAGTATCAGCTTGCTAATGTCTGTAGCTACATATGTTGTATGTCAACACAGCAATATGTATGTGTGAGTTGTGTTTGAAGTTTTTATAGCTTGAGAGGTGCAAAGGGCAAAGTGCCATGAAACTGGTAACCTTTCAACTAACTATAATCATACAATACTTCCTCACTATTTCATCTTTTCATTTCCATTCTTGCTTCCATTGCAAACACACATGCACTTTTATTTCTTGAAGTAAAATCAACACCAAAACAGTTCTTTCCTGGTGCTATAGTTTTTGCTACATATTTGTTGTGGATTATTGTTGATCGCCATCACTGTTGGAATTGCTTCCAATTGAAAATGTCTGGAAAGAAGCCATCAAGTGCAACATCTACAGCAGGAACAATACATGACAACAGCAAGAAAATTAAAGTGCTCAAAGGATCTACTCCATTAACTGCTTGAAACTTATTTTTTCATAGATCTAATGTAATGTTAAAAATGAAATAGATTTAACATAATGTGTTATGAGCACATTGGTAATTGGAAAAACAAAAACAAGAAAAGAAAAAGCCAAAACTTCGTGTAACAATTTGCAAAAATAAGAAGGTGAAACTTTTGATATAAAACCTTCTGGCTAGTAAAGAGTAGTTTGATAGATTTAAGAAAGGCTTGAATTTGCTCAATGTAAAAATGATTGGTAAAGTTGCAAGTACCGATACAAAGGCTGCTACAAATTATCCTGAGCATCTGAAAAAATAACTAAAGGAGGATACATATTAGAGCATGTATACAATGTTGATGAAACTACACTTTTCTAGAAGTATATACTTCGTAAAACTTTTATTTCTTAAAGTAAAAATAACTACCAAAGTTTAAAGCCTCCAAAAATCATTCAACACATTTAGGAAGAAATACTGCTAGTAATATGAAATTAGGGCTTCTTACTCTTGTATCACTGAGAAAATCCTAGAGCTTCAAGAGCTGAACAAAGTTTGATTTATTTCTGATTTGGTGTTCAAATAAGAAGACATGGATGACTAAGAGCCTTTTCAAAGAGTGGTTTCCAAACATTTTTTTGTGCTGCTGTAGAATAATATAGTGCCTGACATGATATTTCCAATAGTGTATCAAGCCACCCAGTAACTTAAATGAGCCTTCTATTATTGTGTGAGTAGAATATGCCTGTTCCAGTCAATGGATGTAGGTGTGATAGCTAACTTCAAACTATATTATCTGAGAAGAATTTTCTAATAACTTACACCCAGAGGTTAGTACTTATAGAGAAAAGTCAGCAAATTTTTTCTCATAACCACCCTAATCATGAACATAACATAATAATTACAAGAGGTGTTTACAATGAGCTCTGTATATTTGTGTCTCCTTGTCCTGACATGATAGTTGTAAAATAGCTGCCACTATCATACAAGCAGTGTCATTCGTTTTCAACATTCTGTAAAAAATGTCTGGATATGTCATGTATGTGGTAACTGAAGAAGCTATTTCACCCCCAAATCTTTCATATAGCAACAATTTATTGTTTATATTCAATTTTGAGTTCTTGAATAACAACTTTTGAGAAGTGGGTTGTAAACTGAATCAACTCCAATATAATATCAATACTTGTTTTATTGTGTCAATGAATTAAAGGATTAAACTAATCTTTCTAAAATTTTAATTGTGTACTAAAATACAGTAATATTGTAAAAACTCATAGGCATTTTCTCTGTCCTTCTTATAATCAGTTTTATAAAGTAGCTAATTTAATGTGTTATAATTTTACATTTTTATTTATATAGTTTGTATCTGCTATATAAAATGGAAAGGTTGCGATCAATTTGAATATTTTTCTTGTTTTCTACTTCCAGAAACTTCTATCCTTCCCAGCAGCTAGGTTTCCCTCTTCACTTTGCTATGTTTACTTCAACATTAAAACTTTTATGTAGTCCTGAACAGGCTAACTACTGGCTACCAAAAGCATCCAACTTAGAGATACTTGGATCTTATGCTCAAACTGAATTGGGACATGGTGAGTTTGAATTCTGGGTTAAAAACAGCATGTATGCATGCATGTGCACGTGCACACACACACACACACACACACACACACACACAATCACACAGACAGACAACACACACACACACACACACACACACACACACACACACACACACACACACACACACATACACACTCACACACATATACAAGTGTGTGTGTGTGTGCATGCTACTGTGCATAGGATGGATAGTATATTTGTTAAATTTTTTTAAAATGTTCTACATTATTGAATTTGTCGATTCATTCAAAAATGATTTTTATAATATTAAAGGTAGTTACAGACAGTGTTAAAAGGGCTCTTGTAACCTTGGGTTATTGCAAAAAATCAAAAGAATTGCTATTGAATATTTCCAGCAGAGTAGCAAAGTTGTAAAAGCAAAAATACTGAAGATAATAATCAGAGCTGCCTCCCATCATCACCATTATCTTCATCATATGTTTGTTTTTCATGCTGGCACGGGTTAGATTGTTCAATAGGAGTTGGATCAAATTCCAATATCTGCTTTGGCATGGTTTCTATGGCTGGATGCTCTTCCTGACACCAATGACTTCAAGAGTGTACTGGGGGCTTTTTACATGGCACCAGCACAAGTGAGGTCACCAAATAACTTGCACAATAAGAAAAAGAAACTTTAGTGAAGGGGGAGTAGTTTTGAGAGAGGTGGCTTTATGCCAGGTAATGAGAGGTTAAAGTATGATAGAGGCACAGGGATAGGTATCTTGCTGTAGGGAGATACATAGTTGCCCCAACTAGAAAAGAACAAAGATGGTGGTGAAGTTGTGTCAGGGTGCACCCTCAAGTTACAACAAGGTGAATATAAGACATGTTTGACTAAAACTGGTAATCCAGAGAGAAACTAGTGCAGCCTTCTGGCTTACCAGTTCCAGTCAAACTATCTAACCCATGCCAGCATGGAAAGTAAATGTTAAATGATGATGTATTGATAGGCAAATAAGTTTTGTGGGAATGAGAAAGAGAGTAGCACACTTTTCCGTATTTTTTTTTGTGTTTTGTAGCCCTCAGTATATGTTATGCATATTATTACATATATCTCTACCCATTTAAAATGTGAATCCAGTTTGTAATGCAGGCCCACACTATTTCATAGATCAGTTAGACATGAACTTGTAAAACATGTTAACCTATGCATGATTTTATTCTGTGGGATTTTTTTGTATCATTGTATTTAGATGATGGAAGCTGTGCTCTGCACTATAAGTGAGCTATGAACAGCTTATAAATTTAGGAAAAGGCTTGCAGTAAGATCAGCATGCAGAGTGGTTCTAGTTTAGAAATGTACTTGGAAATTTTGTACTTTTCTAAATATCCTTTGCAATTGGCCCTAAATGTATAAACTGCAAGTAAATCTATGATCTATTAACATGGAAGAATAGTGGTGTCAGTACTATGATAACCCAAATCCAAATTTCTTTCCTCTTGACTCTGTAATCAATCTTGTCTGATTTTTTTTTTTTTTTTTGTATGTGTTGAATTTCTTTTCTGGGATGAACATGCTAGTTACCTGCTTTTCATATTTGACTTTTCAGAAGTGGTCTGTTGGTTTCCTATGCCTTGAATATACAAACTTCTCATTTTAATGTCTCCTATAGAATCACTTTTGTTATTTCTATTATTTTTAATCTTATTTCCATTTTTATTTTCCCTCTTCCTGCTTCCTAATGCTTTATTAATATCAATATTTTAATAAGAATAAGCTTTTAAAATTTCTCACATAACCTTTTACTTGCCTCACTACAACATGTAACTAATCCATTTTTTTTATCTTTACAGTCTTTCTCAGTTATTTTTTTTATATGTAACAAACTGAATTAATCATCATCATCATCATCATTCATCATTCATCATCATCATCATCATCATTCATCATCATCATCATCATACATCCCCTTTCCATGCTGGCATGGGTTAGATGGTTTGACAGAAGCTGGTTAGGCAGAAGACTGCACCAGACTTCAGTGTCTGTTTTGACATGGTTTTTACAGCTGGAGGTCCTTCTTAACTCTAACCACCAAACAGAGTGGAGTGAATGCTTTTCACGTGGCATCAGCACATGGCATCGTTTTTACAGCTGGAAGCCCTTCCAAATGCCAACGCCTTTACAGTGTAGATTGGATGCTTTTTATGTGGCACCAGCACCGGCAAGACCACCAAGGAACTTGCAAGGCAAAAATCCTTTGAGAGGGTAGGGATTATTGGAGGAGGTGACCTTGTGCAAAGAGAATAATCTTGATACAGTAATAATAATTACACTCTACTTGACATTGAGAAAATTTTTGTCTTCTTTGTAAATTCAATTGTTGGACTTGTTACCATTGTTACTATAGTATAATAAGGTGGTGAGCTGACAGAATCATTATCACTTCAGGCAAAATGCTTAGTGGCATTTTGTCCATCCTTACATTCTGAGTTCAAATTCCGCTGAGGCTGACTTTGCCTTTCATACTTTCAGGGTTTATTAAATAAGTCCCATTGAAATACTAGGGTTGATGTAATTGACTAATCCCCTCTCCTAAAATTTCAGGCCTTGTACCTTCAGTAGAAAGGATTATTACTATAGTATAATAGTAATCTTTCATATTTTCATCAACTCCAATTTAATCCTAAATAATCCAGACAATAGATATCAGTTAGAATAAGAACAGTAATAAATGAGTGAAGAATGAATATATAGTGTGTATGTTTATTTGACAAAAAAGCAAAAAAATGACCATTCTGAAATGTAACAATATCTGTTTCAAAACATGGTTTCACATCAGGAATCTTGCAACACAAGTTCATAAGTATAATTAAATCTTTTCCTTTTCACTACTACTCTTAATAATTGTTGTATCCTCCTTCTCCAAATGTCATGTTACCACCACAATATTATGACAAATGGTTTAGATATGCTATACCAGTGTAGTAACAGTAAACAAGATAACAATGCAGCCGTAATAACAACGCAACGATCCAACAATCACTATTCCAAATGAACTAACCAACCGACACCTTCCGAATTCACTGCAAATTCAACTTAAACTAACGCACAAACTTCACTTTAACCACTACTATTTGTAATTGCTCAGTCCAGTCTATTTCTTGCAAGGGGACGTCGTGACTCACATCACAACAATACTTTTATCATAAGTTATTACTTATAGCTGAATTTGTTTTGAGACACATTGTTGATAAAGTTATATTTGCATATTTCTCCTTGCTTCTACATTTGTATTTTAATCTTTAATTTTGCAAAATAATAGCTATAAATTGCCTTGCATGATTATTTAGTATCTTTAATATAACATATAAATACATCACCCCTTTAATTTGAACAATATTTCCTTCAATTTCATCCCGTTCATCTTATGCTTGCTTGTTTCTATTTGATTGAAATCTTTCATAATAAAATTACTTGTTCAAAAATCCATCAAAGTGGAATAACCACATAACAACACTATTCCAGCTACTTTGAATTATTTAGTTAAATTTATCATATTTCACCTTGTTGATGACTTGGATCACCATCACTGTCGTTATCAATCATCATCGACATTTTAATGTCTACTTTTCCATGCTTACGTGGTTCAGATGGAATTCACTGAAGCAAATTTTCTATGGTTGAATGGCATACCTGTTGACAACCCTCTTCTGTTTACAGGTAGCATTTCTCCATGACCTGCCATATTTTTCATGGAAGAGTTGAAATGAAAATTGCTTGGTTACAACCATCTTGATGTTCAGACAAGGAGACATACACGTGTGCACACACACACACACACACACACACATGATGGGCTTCTTTCAGTTTCTGCCTACCAAATCCATTCAAGGCTTTGGTTGGTCCAGGGCTTCAGTAAAAGACACTTTCCCAAGGTACTATGAATCGCAATTGAACCTAAAACCACATGGTTGAGAAGTAAGCTTGCCTGTATCTGTAACATGTGTAACTTAAAGCCCTAGGGCCTGGGCACCTGTACCAGTGTGGCACGTAAATAGCACCAGCGTGATCATTACCAATGTCGCCTTCCTGGCACTTGTGCCAGTGGCAAGTGAAAAGACATTTGAGCAAGATCATTCGTTGCCTTCCTGGCACTTGTGCCAGTGGCACGTGAAAAGACATTCGAGCAAGATTATTGCTAGTGCCGATGGACTGGCTCCTGTGCAGGTGGCACATAAAATACACCATTTCCAGCGTGGCCATCGCCAGTACCACCTGACTGGCCCTCATGCCGGTGGCAAGTAAAACACTCACTACACTCTCGGAGTGGTTGGTGTTAGGAACGGCATCCAGCTGTAGAAACTCTGCCAAATCAGATTGGAGCCTGGTGTCACCTCCTGGTCCATCAGTCTTCAGTCAAATCATCCAACCCCTGCTAGCATGGAAAGCGGATGTTAAACGATGATGATGATGATGATTTATATTTGAATAATATAACAATAAGTTCTATATTTATGTATTGAGCCCTCTTAGTCCTATATATCAATATATCATTTTTATATACACATATAACCACACTTGTGTGTGTGTGTGTGTGTGTGTGTGTGTGTGTGTGTGTGTGTGTGTGTGTGTGTGTGTGTGTGTGTTATTCTTCCGACTTAGTGACTGAAGAATAGAAAGAACAACTGATAAAGTATATTGCAGAACATATTTTTCTTATTGAAACAGGTACATTTTTAAAGGGTTTAGAAACCACAGCTGTGTATGACCCACTAAATGAAGAGTTTGTGCTAAACACTCCAACTATAACATCCATGAAATGGTGGTCAGGACAATGTAAGTAGTTAGAAAAAATTTGATTGTAAATTGCAGGAACTCTTTCTTTTCATGAAAAGATAATTTTGCTTATGTCCAAAAATTTTAACATCACTTTGTTTTTCAGATTAAATATGTTTTTTTCTACTTTGTTTTTGTATCTGGTTTGCAAGATTCTTTATGTGAATTCGTATGTTGAAGCAAATTTTGTTGTGTTAGGGGAGAACCATCTTGTCTTAATGCCTTATTATCTTACACACTCACCAATTTGATTTCCACTCATTTATTATTTATATATTTTATTTTCTTCCAAAATTTTTGTTGCTTTTGCAACCTTGTTAATGGATGTTGACTCTCAACAAGGTTGCAATATCCATTGACAAGGTTACAAAGCAACAAAAATTTTGGAAGAAAAATTATATAAATAATGAGTGGAAATCAAATTGGTGAGTGTGTTAGATAATAAGGCATTAAGACAATATGACTCTCCCCAGACACAAAATGTTTTTCTTTTACTTTTAAGACATTTTTCTTTCTTTATACATTATGATATATTACTAAATTGTAAACAATTCTTTTATAGATTCTGAGAACATATTTGTAAAAGAATATCTGTACATGTTATGTTGTGAGTGTATGTATATGTGCATGTGAGTGAGCGAATATAAAGGTGAGCTGTATCACTTGCCAGAACTAAAATGTACATTTAAAAATATGATAGGCTAAATTATTCTTTCTGATTTTAGCACAAGGCCAGCAATTTTTGGTAAGAGAGGCAAGTCAACCTTAGAGGGATGAACAACAAAGATGACCTTAGTGGGATTTGAACTCAGAATGTAAAGCGGCTGAAGAAATGCTGCTAAGCATTTTGTCTGCACAGTTATGATTCTGTCAGCTCACCACTTTGTAATTGGTTCAAATTTTGGCAAAAAAACTAGCAATTTCAGAGTGATGGAGAAAATTGGTTAGAAAACAGACTCCATCACATGCCAGGGGAAGAAACTAGAAGTAGTTGATAGCTTCCGCTACCTAGGTGACCAAGTCTGTAGTGGGGGTGGATGCTCGAAAAGCATAGCTGCTAGAATAAGAATGACCTGGGTAAGGTTTAGAAAGCTCCTACCTCTGGTGGTAACAAAGGGCCTCTCACTCAGAGTGAAAGGTAGACTGTATGATGCATGTGTGTGACCAGCCATGCTACACGGCAATGAAACATGGGCCATGACTGCTGAGGACATGCATAAGCTTGAAAGAAATGAAATTAGTATGGTCCGCTGGATGTATAATGTCAGTGTGCATATATGACAGAGTGTGAGTGCTGTGAGAGAAAAGTTGGACATAAGCATCAGATGTGGTGAGCAAGAGAGATGACTGCACTGGTATGGTCATGTGCTGCGCATGGATGAGGAGAGCTGTGTGAAGAAGTGTCACATCCTAATAGTGGGAGGAACCTGTGGAAGAGGTAGATCCAGGAAGACATGGGATGAGGTGGTGAAGTACGACCTTTGAATGTTGGGCCTCACAATGACAAGAGACCAAGACCTTTGGAAATATGCTGTAATTGAGAAGACCTGACAAATAAAGTGAGATCGCATCTGTGGCTGATACAAGTGTCACATAACCAGCACATTTAAAAGTACCATTAAATCGCCAGGTGACACACTGTGCTTGAAAAGACCTATTGGATCAAGTAAAATTGTAGTTGTGGTTGATGCCAGTGCTGCCTGACTGGCACCCATGCTGATGGTGCATAATAAACATGGGTCAGTGCCAGGGCCTCCTGAATGGCTCCCCATGCCAGTGAAATGTAAAAAGTACCATCCAAATGTTGTCGATTCCGGTGCCCCCAACTGGCTCCCGTGTTGGTGGCACGTAAAAAGCACCCACTGCACTCTTGGAGTGGTTGGCGTTAGGATGGGCATCCAGCTGTAGAAACCTTGCCAGATCAGATTGGAGCCTGGTGTAGCCTACTGGCTTGCCAGTCCTCAGTTAAACTGTCCAGCCTATGCCAGTATGGAAAATGAACATTAAATGATGATGATGATGATGATCCCAATACTTGACTGGTACTTTATTTCATCACCCCTTAAAGAATAAAGAGCATAGTTGACCTTGGTGGATTTTGAACTCAGAACATAAAGAGGTTGAAGAAATTTCACTAAGCAATTTCTTTCAGCTTGCGACTTTAGTTTGGATAGGGGTTCTATTCAGGATATTTGTTATGAATTACTACTATAAGCTAATTACTTTGTACTTAATTAGTTTTATATTTTATTGTATGTTCATATTAGTATTTCTTTTTGCTTTTTAGTGGGCAAAGTAGCAAACTATTGCATTGTCATTGCTCAGCTGTATATTAAGAATAAGTGTTATGGAATTCACCCATTCATCCTACAAATCCGGAGTTTAGAAGATCACAGCTTCATGCCAGGTAATTTAAAACTTAATTCATTATACTATTTGAAAATTTAGATTTTAATATTTTTGTTTTCTTTTAAACTTATTGAAACACCATTTATATTCGGATATTCTAAGCTACTCTTCTACACCTTCTTTTACTGTTGTCTCTTCTTAAATTCTACATCAAAGAATGGGCTTAACACTTTAGCATTTAAACCGGCCATATATTTGCCAAAATATTCTACCTGTTTTATGTTCAAACTGGGCATATTCAGCCTCTTACACCTATCAACTCTCAAAAAGGAAGTGAATGATTAATTCCAAACAATGTGAATGAATAAGCATTACATTAGACAGAATAATTTGAATGCTAAAGGGTTAATGTGCTTCTTTTGCTGTTTTACTTATACTTTTTTATATGAAATTTTTGATGATATCCAAATTCAATAATTTGTATTAATTATAAGAGGAAGATGATTTTTTTTTATAGTTTTATAGCTAGAGTTTCTTCAAATATTTTCACAGAACATTTGGGGAGCTGAAGAAATAGATAAGTCAGTGTTAATATCATTAGAGCAGTGAGCATCAAAACAACTAATCATAAATACTTATGCGGTGAGAAAAAGACAACCTCAGTGGCTAATATTATTTCAATTACTTCATCAAGAGTGGGAGACAACATTAGACATGTTTCAGGATTAATAGAGGTATCAAGTTGTTGGATCAGGTAATGAAGGTCACCGAGAGGGTCATAGCCCAACTAATTAGGGAGAGATTCAGTCTAGAGATGCAGTTATTACCTTGTTTCCTACACGGACACATATTACTAAGACACATTTGTGAAGAAATATAAATGAAAGAATTTTCCTTTTAACTGTCTCTTTAGGAGTAATTACTGGAGATATTGGTCCCAAAATGGCATTGAATTCCATAGACAATGGCTTCATGAAATTAGATAATGTTCGAATACCCAGAAATCAACTTTTAATGAGATATGATCAGGTAATGTAAAAAGGAAAAAAAAACAGTCTTTCTTTTTCATTTTTTCAAAATTTTCATTAGACACACGCGCACACACACACACACACACACACACACACACACACACACACACACACACACACACACACAAATGTATATATGCATATGTATGTATGTATGTATGTATGTATGTGTATACATATATATAGTAAACAAAGTTATTTTATTCCACACAGGTAGAAATATAGGAAAAATAGAAGTTGAAAATGCACTGAGAATAGTTGAAATATATTTTATTATTATATTTAAAGATTTAACCAGTTTAACACTTTACACTGATTTCCAAAAAGTTGAAATAGCAAGACATGGCTTATGTTGCAGCTGTCTTGCTTCAGACTAGTGTTTGAAACTTGCTCCGTCTTTATACGAAGTTCATGGTTCAAATTAGTGTTGTAAGTTAAGGCCGACACAGTTGACTGTACATGTCTAGTGGCAGCACCAAACAATCAGTGCTCTGAATGTTTTTGTCAAGTGTTTGTAGAGAATGAATACATGATTAAGTTTAGAACCTTCTGTACATTTCCTGTTATGTTTGTGCATTAGTATCACGTGACAGTATATTTTGTGCCTAAAATAGAAGCTGACACGGTTGAGTGGATATGTTTAGTTACAATGAAGGCACTCCAAATTTAATCTGTCTGGTAGGAGAGTGGACAGGACTTCTTTGTATGTTGTCCAGTGACTAAAGTTTAGGTTGTTAGCCATGTAGGTTCCTCATGTTAAGTGGCAGAATGAGTTTTGTGTGTGAATAGTTATTTATGTATGTACTTTGTTAAAGTTTCTTAAGTCTTGGTTTGTACTTTTGTATGAAAGTATTTTCTTTGTTTATCTGGGCTTCATCTGTGGTATTCATCTGAGGTAGAGTGAGAAGACCTGGAATTTAGGGGACTTAGTTTTTGCACATATTTTTATGTGTCGGTTCAGTGGAATCTGTCTCATACTGGAGTCTCATTTTTGTTGTTGGTGAATGGTCAGTCTATTTCTTAAAATAAGCTTTGTTTAACCTATGTAATCTTCATTACATCCTTGACATTTGATAGCGTATATCAAATTCTGCACCACCAGATACTCCTGAACCAGTTTTTGTGTCTCCCACAAAAGGAGTCGATGCAAGATGTGTCGAAACAATTGTGATTAATAATATATTCTTTTATATTCCATATTCTGTCTTTCATTTG
>JAOPJW010004870.1:73533816-73544533 GCA_027122535.1 Octopus maya
AAAAAAAAAAAAAAAAAAAAAAAAAAAAACCACAGAAATCTAAATTCTTTGATGTAGAAAAGACTTACAGCTTAGAAATATAAAATCTCAAAAGTTGCTTTAAATATAAATTTACAGAGCAACACGACAAATTTATATGTTTTTGATATATATGTTTCATTGTATTGACCAGACTATAGGATGTCATACATCACTGGTCACAATGTGCATTGCAGCTCTTAAATGATGGCACCCTGTTGGCTAGATGGGTAGGCTGACATTCCCACTGAATGGAATAGCAATCCGTCACAGGGTTACCCATTTACTGCTGAGTGGATGAGAGCAACATCAAATGAAGTGTGTTGCTCAAGAACACAACATGCCACCAGTCTGGGAAATGAAACCACTATCTTGCAATCATGTGTGCAACACCTTAACCACTAGGCTATACATCTTAGTGTGTGTGTGTGTGTGTGTGTGTAATTGTAAACTTTTTTGAACAGCAGTTGGGAGTTTCTAGTGTAGCAGGGCTTTTGTTTTTCATACCGTTTAACTTGAAAATGATCAAATTAGCCGAATTCTTAATCATATTAATATTTTTTGTATACTGATGCAGAAAAACATATTAAACATCTATATTAGCTTGCTTAACAATGGTTTCACATTTTCTAAAACTGAGAAGACTGTGTATACATTTTTGTAATGTTCCTTCACTATGAATGCCAGTTTATTGAGTTCCATTGTGCTCAAACACTTACAATTAGTATTGCATAGCAAAATTTTACTCTGTACTTGCAGAAGGAAGTGAATTAAACTTTTTAACATAGTGTTTTTGTTTCAAAATTTTAAAACTATTGCAATTTATAGCTCTGATTAAACCTCATCTTTCATCTGATATGTTTCAAGATAGATGGGAGCTTGTTTTTTACTCATACTATATGTGTTTGTATGTAAGACTAAAATTGAATTCATAATTGATTTCAATTTTCATGTTGAATACTGAAAATAAAGATGAAATTTAGATTTATGGAAATTTTCAAAGATTTTTTGTCTTTTTCTAAGAATTTGTATTTTCTTTATAGGCCTGTTTACTGCTGAAACTGGTAACATTTCTCATAAATATGATCTGGCTGCAGTTCCTGATGATTCAACTTTCTCCATTTGGGGTGCAATTTACCTGTTAGAAGCATTGTGGCTTTTGTATACAATCACAACTGTATTTCGATCAACTTCCAAAGGACCTTTATATGTTTCATGTAATGTAATGCCTCCTCAAATGCTTATTGCTTTTATACTTAACTGTGTTATTAATATAATTTGGTTAATTTTGTTTGACAGAGAAAAAATTCTTTATTCTGGTATCATTATTCCCTTCCTTCCAATTTGCCTTACATACTGCCTAGTCCTTTCTCATAGAAGATTGCATTCTTATTCTGTCTTCATGATTAAAGAATCTTTGCTTTTTGATGTTTGGATTAATCGTTTCTTAGTCCAAAACGGTCTTGCCATAAATGCTACATGGACATTTATTGCAACATGTTTGAACTTCGGAATGGTTCTTACCTATGTTAATGATGTCAAAGAAGAAATTTCTAGTGTTATTGTTCTGATGATGGTGTCAATTGGAACTCTGTTATATACTTACTTTGATTACAAGCGCAAACTTACTCACTATACAGTGACACCATATATGGTTGTTTGCTGGGCTACAGTTGGCATATTGCTTAAGCATGCTGCAGAAACTTCTTGGACTAATATTACTATATTGTCTCTTGTTCTCCTGGTTGGTACTTGCATTGTGTTGGGGTTCAAAGTCTTCTCCATTTTATTTCCATTAAAAACTGATCGTAAAAGTAAGGTAAAGAAAAGTTCTTAAACATGAATGTCCGTTGAAATTAGAAGACAAATAAATCTCACAACTAAATATAAGAAAATATTTTTTTAGTACAAATTCCTTTTACTAAGAATATCTTTAATTTTATATTTTACTGATACTTATTTATAAAACACATTGGAGTGGCAGCTGAACTTGAAACTATAAGGGCCTAAACTATATTATAAAAAAACTTCTTTTTATATATGTATGTTGATTCCATTGCTCTCAAAAATGGAAAAAGCTACATTTTTCTAAGTCAATATATCCAATAAGTACAAATCATCTCTGAAGATACTTGTCATACATTTTTTAAAACATGCTTATACTTATTACAAGCACCCAAGTCTTAACATTTTAACAATCTTAAAGTTATAAGAATGATAAATCGGATGTCTTCTATATTAATTGCCCATCATCTGGTACAGTATCAAAAATTACAGATTCAATGCTTTAGAAAGCTAAATTTCTATACATGTTCATCATAGTGGTACTAAATTGTCATTAAGATTACTTCTAACTTTTAAGATACATCATCAAAATGCCTTCTGAATTTCATTCACTTGAACTTTTAATCTCAATACATTGATTAAAATATAAAGTTTATACTAAATTAGATTATATTTTTCCACTGAAAATTGTATAATTTTAAAAAAATTTTCATATAAGCAAACTGAAAAATTAAACAGAATGATATTTTCCTATGTAAAGTTTTAGAATTCAGTATTATACATTGAAATCATTGATACAAGTTTGTGACAAAAACACTTATAGATTGTGTCTTTTAAAATGTTTGAAGTAATTTAATATACTACTCATTGTTTCAAGGATACTTGTGGATCATACTGTTACTATGTCTCAATTATCATGTGTAACTTTTCTTATTGAACTGTTTTCGTTGTGTTTTAAAAGAACTAAAACTTGTATATAGACTGACTTTTGCACTTTTTTACATTTTCATAATCAAAGTTTCCATAACAAAATTGCATTAGTTTTTCTCATTTTTATGTAGTAATTTTTAAATAAAAAAATTATTAAACATTTTATTATATTGTTTTGTTCGTTTTTTTCTTCCTCTTATTTGTGAATCTACATAAGTATTTAAATGTAAGTATCTTAGAATTCACTGTGAAAGGATTTTTTGTTTTTTCAATTTATTCAATAAAATGATCTCCAGAAAGCATCTTGAAAATCTTTTGAGAACCAAACCAATTACTTGATTTGATCAAAAGTATTATTCTTCAATAGGTAATAATCTCTATTAATTTCATGAAGAGACCAGCAAGGACCAGTCTACTTCTGGTCATAACTGTGAAAGGAATTGAACTCTCTACTGCAAGTTAATGAATGACTTGTTGATTTTTAAGGTTGCTGTTAATTTCAGTGAAGATTGTCAAAGTAGCACTGCATTGTGTGTTACAAGATATGAATCACTGATTGTTTAGTATACTTTCAACTCAGGACCGTTACATAGTGATTCCCAAATGATTGATCAAAGCATACCAATGTCACAAAAAATATAGCTAGGTGTGTTGTGAAAATAAAATTAGATTTAAAAATTGTGAAAACTACAAAATATAATTCTAAACATAGTTTTTAATGGTGATTCATTTATTGAATAAAGTAGTAGGTTTATTTTCTATAGTGTTTTTATAGGCATAATCTTTTGTTTTACTTGTTTCAGTCATTTGACTGCAGCCATACTGGGGCATCATCAACTTTTAGTCGAATGAATCAACCCCAGTACTTCTATTTTATTTTGAGCATGGTACTTATTCTATCAGTCGCTTTTGCCAAACTGTTAAGTTACAGACACATAAACACACCAATACCAGTTGTCAAGTGGTGATGGAGGGACAAACATACACATATGACAAGCTTCTTTCAGTTTCCGTCTACCAAATCCACTCACAAGGATTTGGTCGCCCTGAGGCTATAGTAGAAAACATTTGCCCAAGGTGCCATACAGTGGGACTGAACTTGGAACCTTGTGGTTGGGAAGCAAGCTTAACTGTTTTATTTTTATTAGAATAGTTTTGTTCTGAAAAGCCAAGAGCCAAAACTCAAAAGTTGTGTGAACCACTGCTCCAGATCTTGTTTATTAAAAATGTTTATATTAAAGCATCTGTACCAGTACCATGTGAGAGCACCCAACACACTCTTGCCTGACTTGCCTTCGTGCCGGTGGCACATAAAAGCACCCACTACACTCTCAGAGTGGTTGGCGTTAAGGGCATCCAGTTGTAGAAACTCTGCCAGATCAGATTGGAGCCTGGTTTGCCATCTGGTTTGCCATTCTTCAGTCAAATCATCCAACCCATGCTAACATGGAAAGCGGATGTTAAATAATGATGGTCTAGCTGTAGAAACCTTGGGTAGCTCTCCTGCATGCTAGCTCAAGTCAAACTGTCCAACCCATGTCAGCATGAAAAACACATTAAAGGATGATGATTAATTAGCTAAGTATTGCAACTTAATTCTACACATAAACCCAACAAGGCATGGGACAAGGTGATGAGGCATGATCTTTGAACTTTGAACCTCACAGAGGCGATGACTAGTGACTGAGACTTTTAGTGATGTGCTCTGCTTAAGAGGACCCATCAAGCCAAGTGCACCTGTAAAAAAATAACCAACCTTTGAACGTTGGGCCTTGTGGAGGGAAAGTGGCTGAGTACCTTTTGAGCATTGGGCCTGATGGAAGCAAAGTGGCTGAGTTCCTTTCAAGTGTTGGGCCTCATGGAGGCAAAGTGGTTGAGCCCCTTTCGAGTGTTGGTCCTCACAAAAGCAATGACTG
The DNA here is from genome assembly GCA_027122535.1 of Octopus maya. Taxonomy (NCBI): domain Eukaryota; kingdom Metazoa; phylum Mollusca; class Cephalopoda; order Octopoda; family Octopodidae; genus Octopus; species Octopus maya. Next base: position 73,538,466 of record JAOPJW010004870.1, read on the forward strand.
AGACCTTTGGCATTATTTCATGCTTGAGAAGACCCATCGACGTGAGCAAAATAGTTGTGGCAGATAACAGCACCCATTACACTCTTAGAGTGGTTGGTGTTAGGAAGGGCATCCAGCTGTAGAAAACTATGCCAAATTAGACTGGAGCCTGGCGTAGCATGCCAGCCCAGTCAAACCGTCCAACCCATGCCAACATGGACAATAGACATTAAATGATGATAAAAACTGCATTTGATTCACTTTTTCTTTCATAACTACAACATTTTCCTACAGTGACAGGGTATAAACCAAAAAGAAAATTAATCTGATGGAAATATGTTTTAAAGTGTTGGTGCAATTGTTTAGGGATATAAACTGAATTAAAGCTTTACACATGCTGTTTGCTCACTGAAGCTTTAATTGTATTGTAATAGTTTGATGTTTTTAAATCCATTTCTCAGTAATATTGATTTTAATACAAAAGTTATTTTTGTGAATGCAAAAGCACAATAGAGATAAGATTCATCTATTTCATTCAAATATCAAAGTCTAAATGTGTAAAGATGATCATGAAAGTATACTAAAAGATCAACATGAAATCTTCAGTCATTGTATTTTGTTTGGAAGCAAGTTTATTTAAGGTAAATAGTAGATAAATAAATGAAAAATATAAAAATAAAAAAAAAAATTTTTCATTTCAGAAAACATACAACAGGAGTCAACTCCATGTTTATGATGATATAATTTTAATTTGTAACTGAAAGAGACCTGGAGAAATTAATGTTTAAACATTAATCATATCCTATTTGTTATCTCCCCTTAGCTATAATTAACTTAAGATATGTTTGGTAAAAAGACTCATTCTGCATATGAGTAATGTGTTTGTTTGAATCCGATCAGTGAATGCTATGGAATCAAATTCACTAAAAATAAATAAATATATTTGATTAAAAGTCGTCCCTTTTATGAATATCAACAAAGATTTAAAAAGAGTTTCATAAAATCTATGGTCACAGTAGATGTTCTCAAAGAATCAATGCATGTATAGACTTGAAAGGCATGATTTGGTAAATATTCCATTAATGCCAGATGTAAAAAAATTTAAGTAGCAAAAAGTTTCTCATGGTGCTTGGAGGCCACAAGGAGTGTATGTAAATGTCACACTTCAACTTTACATTGGATTTGGCCCGATCAGAAACCCTAAAGTGAAATAATGTGGAATACCCAAATCTGTTGATTCACCTTAATGTTTGGATGATTTGAGAAATAGCATGAAAAATGCATTAATAAAAGTGAAAATTCTGATATATATATATGGAAAATTGATAATGCAAAACTGTCGCCATAGATATGAAAGGAAGCACCATACTTCCTCTTTCCATTTCTGAATATGTAGGGCACTTTCTTGTCGCTGTCTATAAACTTAGGCAGACTCTGGTGTATTGTCAGGTTGTTCTTTTAACCCTTGTTGGCATTATTTTTTTTTTTTACTACCACATCCAGAAATAGAGATTATATTCATTCTGTACAATGTATTGACTTGTCCTGAGTGAAAAAATACATGACCAATATGATGTAGAAAAGAACATGGTAGTGTACTCGTGTCATTCACAATGTCTAGCAGCTATCCAAAACAGTGATGAGTCGAAAACATGGTCTGTCTTGTTTAATTTTAAGTGCAGCAAAGACTAAAATAATTAGTGTGTATCATTTTAGCAATTTAGTTTTGAGTAGAAAATGATCGATAGAGCAATACAAAAGAAATCAGATGGATAGTTACTTATTACTTACGTAAAGATTGGTGTAAAACAAGATCACATAATACATTTACCATTCATAGATTCATTTGGATAGTATATAACCAGAACATAAGTGATCTGATGAAATAAAGGTTAATCTAAAAACAACAGCATCAGTGTAAATCAGTGAAACTGATTAAAAGAAGAGATGTGTAGGTTGCTGTGATACTGTTTTGAAAGCATTGATATCAAACAAAACCATTGATAGTAATTATCAAGCCACTATTGTGGCTTGAATGATTTATCACATATAATAAAGAGACCAAAATGGATTTATTTACATGCAGCTATTAAATTCTAAACATTTTTTTTTTCACATAGAAAAGCTGTATACCAACGTGTAAATAAGATTTAATAACAACATACAAGTTGCTATTTAATGAGGTTGCAAAGCTTGGATATCACCATGGTGTGGAACATTACTCCCATATCTGAGTTACTGATGAGTCAAATAAAATTCGAAAAAAAAAAAGTTTTTTTTCAATATCTGGTTGACAGATAACAAGTAGCTTCCTCAGTCTTTTCTCTTGTTAGCAGTAAAAAAAAAAGTTGCCATTCTACAATTATCACTCCTCCAAGATAATGCATCAAACAAAATGCATTTCTCAGGAATTTATGAGTTTGGAATGTCTTTCCTATACATGTTACCTGCTATACTTCTGCAAAATTAACATCAGCTAAGGGGTTTTTCTCTGGTGAGATACTTGTCTGATCCTTCTCTAGGAAGTCATAAATAAAACATCTTACATGTTTTATTTTTTACCCTTTTTACAATACAGTTATGTTCCAACCTATATTTTAGAAGGTAGAAAAGGTCTGTTTGGCTAAAACAATCATTTAACACTTTCAAAACCAGCATTACCAATAGTATTTAGTATAATTAATCTTAAAAGGCTACCCTTTGTGATTTATAGCAAAAACTGCTGTTAACACTCTTCTTAATATTTCAGTGGGAAATGATTTGTGGCTCTAAATCTACATAGGTATATTTTAATTATCATCAAAACAATTTAAAATGCTGGAGCTGACAAAGAAAGGGTTAAATGGAATTCATGCTCATTCACATCTGATTGACACCAGCATGAAGTCCTTTACACTGTAAAGTCATTACATATCATCTTGCATATAGCGTAAATACTTTTCATGATTTGCTTCATAGCTGTGAGATTGGTATTGGCCTTCACAGGTTTGTAGTTGCTTAAAAGATGTACCAGACAAGGTTTGAAGTACATAATCTCCAATGTCAAAGGAATATAATTCATTCCAGGAGAGGCGACCATCATGGTTGCTGTCAATCATGTTGAGAAACTGAAGGAAAAGAAAACAATCATTTTAATTAAAAAAATCTAACTAAAAACATAATAAAAATATTTTGTAATTTGACTGGATGGTTTTAAGAAACTTTCACACAGTACAGGATATTCTTAACATTTTCAATACAAACTATAAAATATACAAATTTTAACTCTGCCTCATGAATCTTGGACACCAAAATTCACAATCAGGATTTTTTTTTAGAAAATTGCAAATATTTTCTTGTTACATCATTATCCTCATTATCATTTAACATCCGTGTTTCATGCTAGCTTGGATTGGATGGATTGACAAGATCCAGTGGGTCCAAGGACTGCATCATACTCCAGTGTCAGTTTTAGCATGGTCTCTATGGCTGGAGGCCCTTCCTAAAGCCAACCACTTTACAACATGTACTGGGTGCATTTTTGCGCAACCAGTTCTAGTGAGGTTATCAAATAACATATGTGATCAATCTCTTATGATAAAATAAGTGCTAGACAAAGTAATGGGGTCAGTATATTTGACTAAAACCCCTGAAGGCTGTACCCCAGCATTGCCACAGCCTAATGACTGAAACCATTAAAAAGAAGTTTTTAAATAATAAAAAAAAAATTTAAAGAAGAGGTTTACTTAATTAAGAAGTGATCCATACATACAAACATGTCCTTTCGTTCCTCTCTGAGCTGAGAGAGCCTATTCTTGTGGGAATGCAAGTGCCAGTAGCATGTAAAAGCACCCATGCCAATTCCACATAAAAGCACCTGTGCCATTGCCATGTAAAAGCACCCAGGCTGGTGCCATGGAAAAGCGCATGTGCTCATGTCACATAAAAGTGTCCATGCTGGTGTCACATTAAAAGCCCCCAGTACACTCTGTACAGTGGTTGGCATTAGGAAGGGCATGCCAAAACACAAATGGATCCTGGGCAGCTATCCAGCTGCCAGCTCCTGTTGAACTACTCAACCCATGCTAGCATGGAGAACAGGCATTAAATGATGATGATAATGATTAACAGTGAAAGATAAGGTTGATCAGTAGTTAGTATAGTGTAAGCCATGGGTGACTAACAAAAAAAATTGATCCTTTAAAAAGTTATTTCCCAAAGAAAGATAAGAAATTTTTGAGAATGAATTATCAATATTGTATTTAAATCAAATAAAAAACAATTGCACTTATTACAATAGGCATCTAAAATAATTATCAAAAGCAAAGTACATACTAACAAGTCATACTATGAATGATGACTTATGGTTTTTTTTCTTTTTACCTGTGGAAGCGGCAGACACAGGAAGATGTAGGACAAAGTGGTGAGAAATGATCTTCAGATGTTGAGCCTCACAGAGGAGATGGCAAGGAACTGAGACTTCTAGTGATTTGCTGTACTTGAGGAGACAGGTCAAGCTATGTTATCCACACATGCAGACATGTCCTTTATGGTCATGCCTTCTCCACACACACATGCTATCTGTCTACAGTCAAAACTCCCCTGCAACCTATCTACCATACCTCACACCCAACCACTCCAATTTCTCTCACCATCACTTGCTACACTCACCTCTTCCCGTGTCTAAATATCTCCCCTCACACTCTTATTGAACATCCTACTCTATTCCTTCTGTACCACTTATATACCCACCACTGTTCCATGTGGGTAGGTCCTGAGCATCTCCAATACCGTCTATTTCTCTCTCTCCTTCCTCTTTCTTTTCCTATCAGGATAGCCAAGTATCTCCTCTATAATAAGACACCTATCTCTATCCCTCTATTACACTTCAACCTCTCACATGGCACTTCCCTCGGTTCCCCTCCCTCTCCCAGCTGAGAGGTCTTTGTCTTGCAAGTTACTCGGCAACCCTGCTGGTGGTGGTTCCATGTAGAGAGCACCAATGCTGGTGCCACATAAAAAGCACTAAGTACACTCTGTAAAGTGGTTGGCATTAGGAAGGGGCATCCAGTCATAGAAACCATCTGGTGCAGCTCTCTGGCTTGCCAGCTCCTTTCAAACTCAACCCATGCCAACATGGAAGACAGATATTAATTGACAATGATGAATGATTTATAAGCAGTCTTGGTGATGAAAAGTTTTTGTTTATTTTTAGATTACTTGAAATAAAATTCATTCTCTTTTTGTTTTTGGTATACTTCTAACCAGGATATCATATCAACTACTTTACAGAGCTTTGCAGACAAAATTTATTCATTATTTTCATCACCATTTGAGTCAAATACACTAAGTACACTCTGTAAAGTGGTTGGCATTAGGAAGGGGCATCCAGTCATAGAAACCATGCTAAAGCAAACAATGGAGCCTGGTGCAGCTCTCTGGCTTGCCAGCTACTAAGTGCATTTCTAGTCACTTAATTTTCAAATGAATCAAGTTTTGATACTAAATTAGCTTGACTGATGTCCACTTATGTATTTACCATAGGAAGAAAAGTAATATGTAAGTGTCATGCAAACACACAGATATAAGAGAACAGAGAAGAGGCATATCAATACAGCCATTGAATGAAAAGAATTTCTAATATACATTAAATAACACTGAAACTCTCATGATACTGGAAGTATTGTGCTGGAAGATCTGCAGAGATTGGGTTTTCATGTGAAATATTTGACTCAAATGGTGATGAAAATAATGAATAAATTTTGTATGAGAAGCTCTGTAAAGTAGCTGATATGATAACCTGGTTAGAAGTATACCAAAATCGAAATTAGATTGTAAAAATTTGTTTCGTTCAAATTTCCAAATATTACCATTACCAAAAATTAAAATGGAGTTGAGAAGCAAATATATTAACATTTTTATATACCTGAACCCGTGATTCTTCATCAAACTTAGAAATTTCTGAAAAGAATTCTTTATTGCTGATTGTTTCTTTATTAGCCCATTTAGAAAGCAATTTGGACCTGGAAAATTTATAAAAAATATTTTGAAAAGTTAAAAGTTTACTCAAATTGAAAATAAATTTTTACAATATAATTATATAAAGTTAC
>JAOPJW010004870.1:73577042-73588034 GCA_027122535.1 Octopus maya
CATACACACATATATATATACACACACGCACATATATATAGACATATACTACAGGCTTCCACACAGTTTCCGTCTGCCAAATTCACCCACCATGTATTGATAAGCCAGGTGCATTAATAGAGAATACGCGCTCAAGTTTCCGCCACGCAGTGGTGCTGAACCTGAAATCATGCGTTTGCAAAGTGAAAATGAGCTTTTTAACCACAAACGCATGCCTGCAACTATACTGCAGATAGTTTTTATTGACGGAACTAGATTTGCATTCGTTTTTATAAAGCTTCTTGTAGTTTCGGGTGACACATATTTTTAGTAATTGCTGGATTTTTGTTTTGATTAATTTAAATTCAGACAATTTGACTATTGAAATTATATTTACTCTACATCTTTTGAAGTAATTATTTTAATCCTGAATTTATACTGCTCTCAATATTTTTGCTTCAAAATTATTTTGAGATTCAATTTATAATTAAAAATTTAAAACCCATTTTGTAAATTAATTATTTTTATTTCCATGGACTAAATGCCAAAAATTTATTTGATGCCTTCAAGTCTTTTTAAAGATGTAATGATGTCAAATCATTTGAATGTATGAATAAATAAAATATTCTGGAAGTAATATCAGGTCATTTAAAATCTAAATCAAAATTATTATTTTTTTAATCCTGGAGACCTTACATTTCCAAATCATGAATCTTGCAATTTTTCTGAAATGGAACAACGATCGATTCCGAAAGATACTCAACTACTATGACTATTAACCATTTATGTAAATTCAATATTCCTTGTTTGGAATCAATAATATAAATTTATATATTATATTTATTCATGAGATTGTCTTCCCCATTTACTCTATTTATTTAATTTCATGTTTCTAGTCACCTAATTTGGCCTAAACAATTCTAAAGCTTTAAATTATTAAATTAGTATATAAAGCGTGATATTTTACATACGACGGAGAAACATTTCCATACAGTTTTTCTACATGTATCGACAGTAGGCTCGCTTCCTGGAGAAACCACTTCTCCTGCCTTTCAGCTCTACTGTGTCTCATCTTTTGATTTTTGACTCCACACTTTCTTACTATACATGAACGCTCTGCAATTACACCAGAACACCCATTTCTATGCAGTTGACACTGCCCTGCCTTGTTCCTTATGTACCTTAGTTTTATTCACGTGCATTCTAGACATATCACATTAATTCAGCAGTGATTCCATAAACAGAGACAACGGAAAAATCCTCCAATAAGTGTCTCCAAAAATTTTCGCTTTCGACAGTAAAAATGCATAATTACTGCACATATGAAGAAAGCATTATCGCACCTCATCCCCACTAAACATGAACAGCACGCAACAAGAACCCTCATAGTCATATGGTCATATTTATTTGCATGGAAGAAAGTAATTCTATGAATTTCATTGATTCTGTCAATCTTTTGAAGTGACAATTGTTTCTTAGATTGAGCAATATAAGTTTGAGTGATTACTAAAAACTCTTCAATAAACCACCCAAAAGTTTAAAATGTTTGCTGAAAATGCAGTTTGATTGAATGAAGTCGATTTAGTAAAGTTAATCAACGCAGTTTGACTGACAACCTGAATCTAAGGGAGATAATTTTCTTTAACATGAACCAAGGTAATCATGGATTTCTTTCTTTTTCTTTTCAGATCAAAAACTACTTCAGACACCACTTATACTCGTCTCTCAATGAATCGTATGGAGAAAATGACAGAGAAACTCGTGCATGGAATTGTATGCAGAGTGCGGTATGTTCATTTGTGGTTTTTATATTTTAGATTGTTAATTTTATTCCTTTCTTCCTTTATATTTTTATTTTTGTTCTGTTGGCTGTTGTAAAACTGAAGTCGGGCTGCAGGCATGGATTTTGTGAAACTTAGTGTCAAAAGCAAACATTATACGTTTAGGTAGTCGAGACTAGCAAGCTCCGGACAGGTTGAGTTTCGACAACGCTCTGGAGTACCCTTTATATTCTCAGAGGAATAAGTAAAAAAAAAAAGCTTTGAGATGAGGAGGATTGAGACGGAGGGGAAAGAAGGGGAGGCAATAGAAACAAGAGTAAAGATGATGATGTTAATGATATGAAATAGAGAGCAGCAGCAGCAGAAGAAGAAAGAAGAAGAAGAAAAGGCGGAGGGGAAAAAGGAGAAGTAGGCGTTGGCTGCAAAGGCGTTTTGTGTGGCCTCCCCTATTAATGCGGTTGAGCCGCAGCCGACTTCTCGATTATACAAGGAAAAAAAAACGAGTTAAAATTCGAGTCTAGCTTTTTAATGTATTTTTGTTAACGTTGTGATTTTTATTGTTGTTGTTTTTCTCTTGTTTAGCCAACAACATGTAGGTAAAATGGCCGACCAGACATGGCAGTATAGGAGAAGCACCTTAAAACGCCCGTTTTTAAATCTTCTGCAAAATTTTGATTTTCAGACAGCTTAGTTTACCAATTCTTCCAGGATTATCAGTATTGTTAGACAGGGAGATAACAATACAGGAAATAAACCTTTCCCCTCATTAGAGAAACTAGTAGGGTTTGAAATCAAGAAGTAGAGATATACAACACTTTTACTATTTCTGCCAACACATTAAACTAACAAACTAAAACAGCCTCCATCATCTCTACCAATGCACTTATCATTATCGTCATCAACATCGTCGTCGTCGACTCCCTCACCGCCGTTGTTATCATCGTCATCGTCATCGTCTCGCTATATTATAATCATCATAAAGTGCATCATCATCATCAAAGGTATCATCATCATCATCATCATCGTCGTCGTTATTTTCGATATCATCACCGCCGCCGCCGTCGTCTTTATGGTCATAGAAATGCATGGTGGTGTTCCATACGTCAGATAGCATTTAAAGTTGTTTTATATTCGACAAGCTGACAGGTTTATAAAGCTACATGATATTTATATAGGGAACATTTTCCTCGCTGTTTGTTTACCCTTGGTTACTGACACCATCATTAGTAATAAAGAGCTGGACAAAATCTCGTGCAAAAGGGAAAGTTATTTTTTTATTGTATTTTATATTATCGTTGCAGTGTTTGTTTTCTTCCCTAGTTGATGGTTAACAGATATTGAAGTTCTGTGTTTGCTGTGCTTCTTTTCTTTTTCTTTTTTTTTTCTTTTTAATTACTTCTAAATGAAAAATATTACAGCTTCTTGCTATATGCACGCTTACATACATACACACATGCAGATATATGCGACAGACAAACAGATAGATAGATAGATAGATAGATAGATAGATAGATAGATAGATAGATAGATAAGTACGTACGTACATAGATAGATAATACAAATTCTTCATCTCGGAAATATAGAATTATATCTATGTATTCTGTTTATATTAGCCGAACTTGTGTCCACATCTTGTTTGTTGCTTTCACTACGTCTTGGCTGTTGTACACTGCGTAAGCATAGCGTAGTGGATAAAGATATGGATTAAAAGTAGTGCACTCACCAAGAGATTCTGAGTTCAATCTTCACTAAAGTAAACTAGCAAAATACTAACTGAAGCGAAAAATGTCACGAAACGCGGGGAGTTTAATGAAAATAATGTACTTTCGTGGATCAAATAAAGGGTTTGGTTCGAAATGCCGATACAACCGAGTTCGACACAAGACACCTAAAGAAGGCTGAATGCTTGACGACGAGCATCAGGCTTAAAACTCAAGAGTTTGAAACAAATTGTTTTGATCCAAACATGTAACTCCCAATAAATTTGTTGATTGCCCTTCTTTCGTTTGTCCACTCACTTGTGCATTTATATATGTATATATATATATATTTATTTTATATATACATATACACACATGTTAAATCAAGAAACTGCTACACAATTTAATGTTTACTTTTCCATGCTCACATTGGTCACATGGTATTTCTCAAGGCAGATTTTCTGAGGCCTGATACTATTACCAATAATTATGTTTCTAAACATCAAAACATATTTTTCTGGCCAGATATGCTTTACATAGACAAATGGAAATGAACATCACTTGTATGAAAATGATGCTCATCTACAATCATCTTTTGATTTCAAGACAAAAGTATGGACATGCACACACACACACACACACACACACACACACAGAGCCTTCTTTCAGTTTTCATCAACCACATCCACTCACACTGCTATGCAGTGGGATTGACACTGAGACCACACAGTTGGGAAGCAAGCTTCATAGCCACACAGCCATATCAACACCTCACATGCTTGAGGTAAATTTTCTTTCTACAAAGAAAATTTCAATTTTTCCCTGTTCTTGATTTTTGAGTTTGAAATCTAGCCTTTTTACACCTTGTGTGTAAATCTCTTCTCCATGTCAGCTTTTGGCATGGTTTCTACAGCTGGATGCCCTTCATAATGCCAAACCAGTCAGTACAGGGTGCTTTTTTTGTGCTACCAGCACTAGTGGGATTGACAAGTAACTTGCAAGATGGGAAAGGACAAGAAAAAGAGAAGAGGGAAAAGGCCCCTCCTGATTAATTGGTGATGGCCAAGGGTATTTTAGAAAGAAGAGAGATGATTTTTCTTTGTCAGGGGCAAGCAGGTGTCTTGCTATATAGAAGATACAGAACAACCCCACATTATATAAGGATAGATCAAAGTATCAGGGACAAAAATAAGCTGGTAGTCATGGGGTGCCAAAACACAGACTTTGTCATTGTTATAAATTACAAATAGGTTATTTAATTGCAAATTAAATAAATGGATAATGAATATATACTCATGATTTATAGTGTTTTGATAGCATAAGTGTTTAATACCTAAACCAACAAATAAACACTAGAGACCTGTAACTAGATAACTCATTCATATCAGTGACTTGCAGTAAGACTTCTGTTACTTGATATACATGTGAAAATTCACAAATATCCATAAAGAAACAATTTTTAATATGAGATGGATTGAACAGACTGACTTTGGTCACCCGAGGATGTGCATGTATACAGCTATTATTGAATCATAATAATATTGCATCTAATTTATGTAACATTCAACAATTAACAGCTGATAATAATGCATTGAAACTATTGTAGCAATTTTTAATGAAGCCTGTTCAATCCATCGTCTTATTAATATATATATAAAAATGAATGAATAGAGGGAGAAATAGAGAAAAATATATAACAGCTAACAATATATGTATTTTATCTAAGGAGCAGACAATTCAGGATCACATAGCCTGTAAAATTCTAACTTAATAGTGTTTCAACTCATTCTTGATATACATCACATATTGTTCCTTGTGTAATTTCATGTATAAACTGATGACCTCTCATATGCAGTTGAGAAATCTTACCACTGGGTTGAAAATTTTATTTATGGCTTCTTTAATTGTTAGCAATCCTGCCCTCATGGATAATGTCTGTCTGTCTGTCTATATTTTTCATATTCAAATTCATCAATAGTGTGGTGTTATGGGCTGTTTGTCAAATATTTTCTTTAATCGTCTTAAATAGGACCAGAAAGTAAATCAATAGCCATAAATTTAAATCTTTACTTCTTTATTAGTCTATGTATACATCTGACGGTCCAGTTCTTCCTTTTTTTTTTCTATAAAAAGGACTTAATTCTGTTAATCTAATTCATTCTTATGACTAACCTCAAGCACCTATTCCTGAAATATTACAAATAATCTCTTCTAGTCTTGACCGTTTCATTTACTATTTTATACACGCCTTTGGATACAGTACTGAGGTCTTAATTCTTCACCATCAGGATTTCATTGCGGCACGCGTGTATCTCAATTTACAAATTCCAGGAGCCTAAAATAAAGATCAGCTAACTTGATCTTTCTTTCGTTAGAAAGATGTTTCAAAAGTGATTCTGGAGGAGGTTAAATGGTAATTGACTTAGAATGGATCTACGTCACGTAATTTAAAAGGAAAGAATGTTAAATACGGATGATTTGTCTGGTGTTGATGTAATATAACTGAATCAAAATCATGTGTTTTGTTGTTTTTTAATAAAATATTTAATAATGAAGTATGTTATGCAAAATAAAAAGCTTTGAATTTTTTTAAAATCGCAAATATTAGAGCTCCAGTTATTATCTTTATTTAATCTTTGTAATCTTTACGACACTATTTCGATTTTTAAATCAGAAATGTATCTTTTCTTCACTAGCAGATGGTTAACAAAATTTACCAATTATTTTCTAAGACTATTTGAACTGAATTACATTATCAACGTAAAAAATTGTGATTAACTTCAAAAACTGTTATTTATTTCAAGTGGTTAGCTATTAATAGTAATATTTCATAGTAAATCGCAATTACTAGAAAATGAATGCAAATTCTTACGTTAATATTTGTAATGCAACCCGAAGATCTAAACAGTTGAGTTTGACCTATTATCAATCAAAGTATAGTTATCATTCTAATGTTTTGGTAACTAACATACATTTTTTTGCTTTAATTTCAAACATCCCTGTCCAACTAAACTTCAGTAAAACAATTAGTGTATTAATCGTACATTGAAAATACCAAAAGACAATATGTTGATAAACTATTTGCTTTTTAAACGACCAGTAAAATGTCGAAATTACCTGGTACCTAATGACATAATCACTCCCCTCCACAAACAAAAAATGCTTAGTTTAGGTGAGTGTAAGAACCACACTGAAATGTACCAATAATTTGATTCTTTATTAATTTGGGCAGATGTTTACACTGGATTAACCGTGCTGGTTAAAGTTAGCAGTGTGGAGTTACCGCTCTCTTCTTCAATGTTTATCTTCTCACCATCACACACTATCGTCACCTTTCATACTCCAAACTGCACTTGACTCGTTTAGCATGTTATTCTTAAATTAAACTGATTCGTGATTATTTTAATGCCACTTCGAAAATGAAAAAAAAAATAATAAAAAAAATAAAAATAAATACCCATTTAGAAAAGACACGTTTCTATCTGTAGATATACATAAAAAAAAATTATATTTCTCATTACTACTAATTTCTATTAGACTATAATAGTGATTACTGCAAACATTATTTACCTTTACTGATGCGCAGTATAAAATCTTGAAGCGAACGTGTTAATTGACAATTGTTTTCTTTCTCACTTGCAAGAGTTTTATTTATTTATTTATTTATTTATTATTAAAAGACTTGCAGCCTGAATCAGTTGTTTCCCAGCTTCGTCTCTACTCCCCCCCCCCAGCCTTCTCCCCCCTTACTCTCTCTCTCAACAGTTCGACGACGACGCAATGAATGACGGTATATTTCATACTACCATTCATCGTCACGTGATTCCTCACATCAACATTCTTCTGTTGTGATCTATCTCTCAAAAACGGAAAAAAAAACTTCTTCCATCAGCTTATATATTAATTACAACTTGTATATGTTTTCCACTTTGTGCCAATGTATCCGTAAATTCAAGTTGACATGGTGAGTATTTTAGTTAAAAGTTGCGTACTTGGGATATTAAAGCACATATTTCTCTCACACACATCGTTGTCATATCTAATGGCGCAGAGAAAGCTTCTCATAAAATAGAGTTAAACGCAACTAATATCTCCTTTGCCCCTTCCTGGATGATGTTAATATGTTAAGCTACTGTCATAAATATATGCAATAACTTTTCAAATAAATTTACGTTTTATAGATATCTATTAATCTGGTTGAACTAGTTTTGTAGTTGTTACTTTTTTTTAATTTCACAACTACTTCAGAGTGTTTTTTTTGTTTTTGCTTGTTTTATTTTTTAAATTGCAAATTGAATTTAGTTCATCCTTAAACTTTGATCTGGCATCTAAAATACAGTAAGATAATCATCTTTCTGGTATTTTTTTAGCGTGTAAAAAAGAATTTAATGTGTCTGAACAAATCTAAAAAATTAAAGTTATTTATTATAATTTCTCATTAATTTAATTAAAATATGATTTTAAAATATGCAATTCCGTTTCTTAACCAGATATATTACATATATATGTTATACTGATATGATCAACTAATTCTTTGAAACCATTTTCATTAAAGTTTTGTATGAAGTTCATCTTTGGTACATTTCATTAGTGTTTGGCAGCTAAAAAAAATCAAACCTAATAATTAAAATATGAGAAACATTTCGTGAAGTGAATTTTATATATATATAAAAAAAAGAGAAATAGAAAAGAAAATTCCATCATGGCAATATATGTATGTAGTGCATAATTTACAATCCGTCCATTGTTTTGAAGTAATATTGTATGTGGTCTGGCACATGCCATACTGTTTGATATGCAGTTTTATCATATGGTTTCATATTCTCCATACATCATGCAACTTTTAGATATAACTTCTAAGTGACTTAATTTGCCCTGTCTCCTCTGCAAACTGACTTTTGGTCAAACTATTCTAAGTACAAACTGTTACAGACAGCAGATTTATTTCATTTAACACATAAAATGTGAAAATATATTGCAATATTATTTTGTTAACTTGTTGCACTATTTAACTGAAAATAGATGCTTAAAAGTGCAATTTTTTGGGATTAGTATTCATTATTTCATCAAAATAACTCAATGGAACATAACACTGGAGACTTTCTCATAAATATGATAGATCAATAATATACTTAAGGTAGTTTGATGAAAGACTAACACAATAATATTGAATTCTGAAGGAGAATCCTGCTACTATCTATGCATTATTAATATTGACTTATACTTTTAGCTCATCTGTATTAGTTTTAGTGTGGCTACATTAAAGTATCTTGGGTCTTATGTCCATTTTCACTTTCTAATTTCAGAGCTTAGGCCCTTCAAGCAAAACTGAAATAGGTTTGTTCATGTGAAAAACAAATTTTACATTAATATTTAATTTTATTGAACAAAAAAGATTAAGAATACTTGTGAATCCTTATGAATATCTGAGTAATTTAAACCAGTGTAATGTAATATTAATGTGAAAACAATATTTAGCAAAAAGTGTGAGAATGAAAGAAATAAAGGGATTAGGAGTAATCTATTTATAGAACAAGACTAAAGATAATATATAAATATACAGTGAGAGAAATAGTGACAATAGGTTCTTAAACATGTTAAAAATTAGAACTAAAGTGGTCAAGTATTTTAGATGGTTAAATAAATATGCATAAAAAAATCATTGATTGGACAGTTTAAAATGACCATTTACATATATATGTCATATAAATGGAATAGAAAAGATTATCCCAAATGGATACTATTGAAATAGCATGTGTATATATAGCAAACAATAAAGCTACCTTTGGATATAGCTTAAAATGTGTGAAAAGGTACATGCTGGCTAAGAGAAGAATTTGTAATGGACGATGACCTAGGAACAATTCCTGAATAATGTCTGACGTGTGTCATTACTATGAAAGCAGGAGTAATATTGCTGTGACATTCTAAAATGAAATATTGAAGGTCATAAAATAAATAACTTGATACATTCTTATATTTTTGAAGAATCACAGTTGTCTTTTTTATGGCTTTTGTCTGCTTTATTCTTTGTTAGTGTTATTGTAATATTTATTTTTACACAATATTTTTACTGATCATGAAGTAGAAATTATTATTTTGTAGCCATGTTAAGAAATAACCTTATATAATCTTGCTATAGGATATAATATTTAAGACCTCATAAAATCAGTTATAAAATACAAATACATTATTCTTTTCAATTTTCAAACCACATGTTGAATATGTAAAAATCAGAAATCCATTCCAACTTACATTTCATGTTATCTTCTCAAAGTATAAAAATGTTGAGATAGCATTAGTTGTAGTTTAGTCTTCAGATATGTTTACTTTCATTCAACCATATTTGGCTGTCCCTATGCAATTTTTATTCTTTGGTATTGTGTTTTGAAACTTTGTATAGTTTTGTTATTGGTAGTACATATAACATTCTTTATATGCAGTTCTCTTTATGTTTGTCAAACCCATGCCAGCATAGAACATGGACTTTAAAATGATGATGATGATTCTTTTGATATTCTCTTAGTAACACAATTAGCAATAGCTTCACTATCAAAAGAATTTGAGATTTAAGTGGCTAAAAAATTGAACAATTATGACATGAGCCATGGTTACACGCTATCCCAAATACCAGGACATCATCATCATCATCATCATTTAGTGTCTTTTCCATGCTACCATGGGTAAAGTGGTTTGACTGGAGCTGGAGAGCTGTACTGGGTGTCAATCTGTTTTGGCTTGGATTTTATGGCTGGATGGCCTTTCTAATACCAACCATTCCACTGAATGTACTGGGTGTCTTTTACATGTCATTGGCACAGATGCCTTTCACATGTCATCGGCACAGGTCACGACTACAATTTCACTTTGCTTGACATGTCTTCTCTGCTCCTGTGAGACTTGACACCTGAAGATCATATTTCACCACTATCTGTTTTCCATGCTGGTATGGGTTGGACAGTTTGACAGGATATGGTGAGCCACGAGGTTCAGTTTTGGCATTGTTTCTACAGTTGGATGCCAGCCACTTTGTTGTGTGTACTGAGAACTTTTTTTTCATGCCACTGGCATAAATGTGGTTGCCATGTAATTTACAAGATAAGAAAGTGCAGTAGAAAGAAAAGGCCCCTTGATTAAGTGGGTGGGAAGGTTATTGAGTGTGGGGAGGTGGTTGTATGCCAGGTGTTGGGGTCTATAAAGTATGACAGGATAGCTCAGGTGTTTTGCTATATAGTAGATACATGGCTACCCACGTTAGTTGTGGTGGTGGGGGAGTAGCTAGAAAGAAGATGCAGATGGTGGTGACTAGATGCCAGAGCATCTCAAGATACAAGGCGATACTGAAGGAGAGTAGCAAATGTTCTGAAATTAGAGTAGTGAGTAATAAGCAAAGGTGGAAATGCAGTTTGGGAAATATCAGTATGGAGTGGGAGAAAGTATGGAATATCAATATGACAAGTTGAAGTAAATTGTATGTAATATTGGCAACTGCTCTGCTTTTATGAGTTATAAAAAAATTTCTTTCTGCATAC
>JAOPJW010004870.1:73691145-73701435 GCA_027122535.1 Octopus maya
TCCCATGATGATGAGTTTTCATATCCCGGGACTCGCACTTGTGGATAGCCATCTCTGCCCTGATAGCAGTGAGCAGATGTAGTCTGGGGACCAAATAGGCTGGAGTTCTCCACTTTCACAGGTTCTACCACAAATCTGTCAAAGAGCCGTCTATACTTTAATATTTTTCCTTCTCGTCTAGAGCAGCGAAGCCTGGACTGGTAGCCAAACACACCAGCATGTGGCATTCGTTATGAGGGGCCTTCCATCGTAGAACGGGAAAATTATCATGCCGCCTGGCTTTATATAGTCTCCACTGTCCAGCCCCGCTGGCTTGCGCTGGCGTCTTGGCTATGTCCTATGATTTCTTTGAGAGTAATATGGCGTTGAATATGGCATGCACTATAATGGCATGCACTATAATGGCATGCATTATAATGGCATGACAATGGGTGGAAAGAATCTACAGTGGATCCAAAGCTGCATTTGTGAGGCTCACAGATCCCGAAGCCAAGCCTCTATCCAGATGACTGTCAGTCGAGAGTAATGGCACTGCATTGAGCCAGATACCGCTGTGGAGCTGGAAGGCTGAGCGGAAACATACCAGACAGTGCTTGTCAAGACGGCGCACCAGCCCGTCTGCGATCATGCTGCATTGGATGGCGTCTCATTTGCTTTTTTTTGGTGGGGTGGGACAGGACGTACACAAAAAGGAGAGGGAGATAAACGTCCACAGGGGGAGGACGAGGCTGGCTCCATATCGCGTAGGTCATCTCGCTCTCCCTAATCACAATAAGTTTAGTTGTGTTGTGGAGAACTCTGTTGGTGAGTACATGGCAAGAGGTCACTGACTAGAAAAAATGCCGGCAGGGCCAGTGAGACCGGAGACCGAAGTCCAAGTCCACCATATCTGACGGATAAGGTGGTCTGTTGCCACCCACTGTCGATAAAAACCGGACATTGCATATTTCCTCAGCAGCCCTTTGGATACAGACGTCGAGATCTGTGAGGAGGGATGCGTGGCTCTAGCAAGGAGCACACACACATATGTATACATATACATATATACTTATATGGTATATTGTATGTATATAATACACCAAAATATTTCTAAAACATATTAAGGCATGGCTCTATGATAAGAAGTTTGCATCCCAAACTCGTCGATTTGGGTTCAGTCCCGTTGCGTAGCACATTGGGCAAGTGTCTTTTACTAAAGTTCCAGGCCAACCGAAGCCATGTGAGTGTTGATAGACAGAACTGAAACTCTGTGTGTGTGTGTGTGTGTGTATCTTTGTGTATCTTTGTGTTGATCCCCACTACCGTTTGATAACTGATGTTGGTTTGTTTACGTCCCCGTAACTTAGCGGTTCGGCAAAACGTGTCCGATAGAATAAGTACCAAATTGGGATCGTTTGTTTGACTAGGTGTCGTTTGTTTGATTAAACCCTTCAAAGCGGTACCCCAGCATGATCACAGTCTGATGACTGAAATAAGTAAAATATAAAAGAGAATATTAAATAAGAATTTAAATAAATTAAATTTTAACTAAAATCATAAAGTTATGTAATAATAATAATAGTCCTTTCTACTATAGGCACAAGGTCAGAAATTTGTGGACAGGGGCTAGTCAATTACATCGATCCTAGTGTTTCACTGGTACTTAATTTTCGACTCCGAAAATGAGAGGCAAAGGCGACCTCAGCGGAATTTGAACTCAGGACGTAGCGACGGGCGAAATACCGCTAAGCATTTCGTCCAGAATGCTAACGATTCTGCTAGCTGACCGCCTTAATAATGATAATAATAATTCTTTCTACTATAGGCACGACGCCTGAAATTCTGGAGGAAGAGTAAGTCGATTACATTGACTCTAGTACTCAACTGGTACTTAATTTATCGACCCCGAAAGGATGAGAAGCTAAGTCGACCTCAGCGGAATTTGAACTCGGAACGTAAAGACGGACGAAATGCGGCTAAGCATTTTACCCGGCGTGCTAACGATTCTGCCAAATAATAAAATTCTTTTTATATAATCTTGAATAAACCCGAATATCATAACATACGTTAAGAATTTGCTTCTCCTATCTTGTATATATTCCATCTTAATAACTTTTTCTTTAACACTCTAACTCCTCTACCTCTTTATTTCTTTATTTTCCCTTCTTATCCATTCTTTTTTTCTCTCTCTATCTCTATATACGCCAGTAAAAACTATAGACTATATATAAGTGAGCTTTCTAAGTGTTCAACAACTGCATTATTTCGAATCCATGTCTGAAGACTTAAAAGTGGGAGATATCCTACATTTCTATACATATATATACGGTGGTGCTCCAGCATGACCACAGCCACTTGGCTGAAACCCATAAATAAATAAATAAATATGTACATTTCTATTATGATTTTATTATATTTATATTGTTATTAATATCAATAGTTATTGGAGTCGATAAAATGAGTACCAGTTGAACACTGGGATCAATGTAATCGACTTCTTCCCAACCTAAAATTTGAAACCATTATATTATACTATATTTTATTTAGAGAGAGTCGGAGACGTGCGAATAAGTTTCAATATGATAAAGGTATCTATTTTATCGACTATTTATTGGAAGGATGAAATAAAAAGATACGGTTGGATTTGAACTAAAAACAGTCTGATCCAATATATTCAGTGAAGTTTCTACTGAACGTATTCAGTTTCGTATCTTCTGAATTATAGAAGACAAGATATATTAATGATGACGCCTTTTCGAATGAGGGATAATTTCGCAGAGAAAGTGAAACAGCTTTAAAAAGCAACTCGAAACTTTTATTGTACAATACTTACATATGTCATATATATTGATTACTTATCTTGATTGATGGAGGTTCTGAATTGAATGAAGTAGCCTTAGGTTATAACAAATACTTTTTATCGAATTTGGAGAAATGAAGGACAGAACGAGCCCCCTACTGGTTTTGAGATAATATTGATATTAAAATAATTTTCTTATTCTCTTCAGTCGCTTCAATGAAACATACTCTTCAGTAAAAGCCGTATAAACACAATTTTAAGATTAGCAATACCATATGTTTCCAGATGATATTTTAAAATGTATTTTAGATCATCAAATCATAAAACCGTTACTTTTTCCAAAATCAGAAACTCAGTCAATTAATGGCAGTATTTTTTCTTATATGAAGAAAACACGAAGTTCAGCCATGTAAAACAAAATAAAATTAAATAGAAACAAAATGTGTTGACTCTGTTCCCAGCTGTATTTGGGGGACCATATGTGAGACTAGTATTTATATTATTACAGATTTACAGATCCTTGTATGTATCGTTTTTAAAAAGCTTTTATAAACACAATTTCAGTTCTCTTGGATATTTTTAGTTGCCTTTATGATTGTGCCCGATTGCCGAATTGATAAACAAACAGATACTTTTGTAATGGTAGGTGGGTATTTCTTTTAAGCAGTAGTGAAAACCTTTTTAGGGATAATTTACAGCCAGAACAGTATTAGTAACAGAAACAATGATTTGTCTTCTTTTCGTTTTGTTTTAAATGTTCATTGTATGTTGTGAATATTTATTCCGTGTGTTTAGGACGGTGAAGATATTGCCAATGACCAAACACTGGATATTATCTATTTATCTTAAAGATAATAGATATGGTAGTTTATAATCATCAGACGTTATCTTAAGTTATTAAAAATTACACAAGATGCCACAGAAATTCCAATCAAGAATATGTTTTATTCTTATTTAATACTGATTTCAAAATTTGGCATAAGGCCAGCAGTTTCGGGGAGTGATTACATCGACACCAGTATTCAACTGGCACTTATTCTAACTCCAGAAGGATGAAAGGCAAAGTCAACCTCGGTGGAATTCAAACTCAGAACGTAAAGACAGACGAAATACCGGCAGGCTAACGATTCTGCCAGTTCGCTGCCTTACATTCTTATTTAATATTGGTTTCAAATTTTGGCACAAGGCCTATAGTTATTTTGGGGGAGGGACCAAATCAATTAAATTAACCCCAGTACTCAACTGGTACTTATTATGTCGACCCCGAAAGTGGGTGAAAGGTAAAGTGGATCTCGGCGGAATTTGAACTCAGAACCTAAAGACGGACGAAATACCGCTAAGCGCTTTCCCCGGTGTGTTAACTATTCTGCCAGTTCGCTGCCTTATTAACTATTAAGGTAGTGGATGTGGCCTAGATAGCAGAGCAATGGAATTAATGTATCCGAGAATTTAGTCTCACCATCTTACATACTGAGTTTAATTTCTAGTAGGGTTGTTCCCTTTCATCAAATTCAAACAAATCCAATTAATTATAATCCGTCTCTAAAAGTAAGTGTTATCGTGCCACTTTGTTAATTAATAATTAACTCTAAAAGGAACAACTGAGACTGCCTAGAGAGTAAACTGTTTGAGAAAATGCATTAATACATAAATACATAATACCGACCCACCACCAGCGTGTGGCTAGCAGTGAGTACGCTTCTAAAAGCTGAAATGCATCTGGCGTTCGCGCTAGCTGCAGCTGGGTTGAATTTTTTGTCTTTCCCTGATATTCATTATGGTTCTATCATAGTACGTCCATCAGAGATGTTATCTCACGATAGATGCTGCAGTAACTGGTCTACCGACAATATGTATGCATTAAGTGTGATACATAAATGGCTCTTATAATTAAATAATCTTTCAGCTGCGTATACTATATATATAAACAATCTTGTTCATATCATCGAACGACTATATATATATATATATATTTGTGTTGCAAGATTTCTGATGTTAAATCGTGTGTTGAAACAGATATTGTTGTATTTCGGGCTGGCCAATGATTCTTTTGGCAATAGAACAAATATATAGTGCGTGTGTTTATTTGGAAGAAAAAAAAAAAAAAAAAATGAGCGTCCCGAAATACAAAAACT
Source organism: Octopus maya (assembly GCA_027122535.1). Classification (NCBI taxonomy): domain Eukaryota; kingdom Metazoa; phylum Mollusca; class Cephalopoda; order Octopoda; family Octopodidae; genus Octopus; species Octopus maya. Next base: position 73,696,060 of record JAOPJW010004870.1, read on the forward strand.
GGCATAGTCGTTAGAGCTTAGGATAAAATGCGTTGTTGTATTTGTTACAGCTCTCAGAGTTCGAATCCTGCCTAGGTCAACTTTACCTTTCGGTTAAAGGCCATCAATTTTTGAAGGAGGAGTTGTTGACTAATTACACCGTTCCAGTACTTAATTGTATCTGGTTGAAAGGCAAAGTTGATTTTGGCAGGATTTCAGTTCAGAAGATAAATAGTCGAAATCTAAAAATAATATATCACTATTTATAACTATTACATCATATTTAACTATACGTATCAAATTCAAATTCGCTCTCAAATGTTAAATATAAAAGTGGCAGACAATGATGATGACTCTCTATTGTAAACATTAACTTGTTTATTTATGACTTTTTCTTAAAAAACTTGATATAATTTAAAAGTTGCATCTTGCATAATCTAATCATAGTTTAGTCTATTATTTGAGCTTTTATTCTCTTAAAATGTTTGCGGGAACCCGAATGTTTTCTTTTTTTAGTATTGCACACAAATAGTTTTCTGCTTAAATTTCGAAAGCTAATTAAGATTAAGATCATGAAATTATTTGGCCATGATTAATTTTCCTGTATCGTTTGATGGATACTAGTAGCATAAGTAACGACAACGAAACTATTGAGTTAACGTGGGAACCTCTACAATAGCAGTTCTCACCCAACCTTACACCATCGTGACTTATTTTAGTAAAATCAATAATCTTTCACGGCTCTTTTTTTAAATAAATATTTAAATAGTATACAAACAACTTAAAAAAGAAACAACAACCATACAGTAACCGTTGATATATTTCGATAAATATTCCTCAGTTTTTTTTGTAAGTAATTAATATTGTATTGTAGTGCATATGTCTATCGCTTTTGGTAAAATGTATTCAGGAACGTTTAACATTTTACTAAATGTTTTACTAGTTTTTCAAAAGCGGTCACTCAATTTGCTAAAAGTAGCAGCTAAATTTCCCCTAGATCACATCTTATCGTTTTACAAAGGCGAAGAACACATTGGCTAATGCAGTTCAAAAAGTACAAAAAGAAGACAAGGTAATTTCGAGGATGCTTTTACTCTATATATCTGCTCAGTAAGAGCAGACTTGGGTAAACAGCAACAACTAAACTGTTGTATGATGTTGTGTTATATACTTACATTAATTATTGCTTTCGAAATGAATTTCCTATATAATTGCGTAAAGGAAATAAATTCACCGTTTCTACTGTCAAAAACGTGCAATCTGAAATCTGGTAATTTTCCATTTACTACAAACAAGGTAGAATACTGTTGTTTCAAGCAACTCGCAAAAATGATCTTGACAAAAGACAGAAAATTAAGAAGGTCCTCCTTACCATAAAATTTCAGTGACAGACAAAACATTTATGAGGCATCATCAAAATACCGAGGAAAAAGAAACCCTACGTAACCCCGTATCATTATTACAAACCGGAAGGCGGTGAGCTGCCAGAATTGTTAGCACGCCGGGCGAAATGCTTAGCTGTATTTCGTCTACAGTTACGATCTGAGTTCAAATTCCGCCGAGGTCGACTTTGCCTTTCATACTTTCGGGGTTGATTTCATAAGTACCAGTTACGCACTGGGGTCGATGTAATCGACTTAATCCCTTTGTCTGTCCTTGTTTGTACCTTCTGTGTTTAGCCCCTTGTGGGCAATACAGAAATAAGAATTGTTAGCATACTGGGCACAATACTTAGGTGCATTTCATCCGTCTTCATGTTCTGAGTTCACATTCTACCGAGGCCGACTTTGCCTTTCATCCTTTTGAGGTCGATAAAATAAGTACCAGTTGAGCAAGTGGGGTCGATGTGATGGACTTAATCTCTCCTTCGAAATTACTGACCTTGTGCCAAAATTTGAAATCATTATTATAAGTCGGATATTGACAGTAATATCTACTTTTATCATTATACCGAAGGAATACGCTTTTAATTTAACGGACAGCTTATATTAAGATTGGTTGAAAAATAAAGAACAATGTTTTTCTTCACTGAAGAAATAAAATTAGTTGCTAAAAAGTTGGATGACATATTGTTTGATTGCACAAACACACACACATACACACATAATGATCTAGCTTAGGGACATGGCGATATTAATAACCAGTTGTTAGAGCTCAATATACGTATGTTTTAGGGCAGGAGTTTTAAACTCAAAGACGAAAAATTCATTATGTCCCGGGGAGAAGCCCAGACGGCCAAAAGTGAGACGAGGGGAGCACGATTTCTACCAATAATAATGCTAACCTGTAAAAGTGATAGGATGCTGTTTATCTATTCACCAAAATCAATATGCATATGACAGTAAGTGGGATGTGTGAATTAATACAAAATGTAAATAAAAATAGTGTTATGATATTTGTTTACTGAATTCGGTCTCTGTAAATGAGTCTAAATTGAATTCTAATTACCTTAATTTGATTCCTATCAGTTCATGATGAAGATGATTTATAGCAACGTTTTGAAGTAATCACTGATTCTATGTTCAGATTCAGATCACGTAAATTGGCCAGCCTCAATACGGATTGTAGTTGTTCATCAGTTAGTTTTGAGTGCAACACAGGTTTATATATTTTCATTATCGAGAAAAATTACTCACAAACATGTGTTTCCAAATGTGGTCGGAATTTTGCGAAGATGGGGCAAGCAATTTGGGAAATATCTCACTTGGAAGAAATGGTAGAAATCAGGAACACCAACCTCTGCATATTTCTGCTTCAGTATGGTATCACACTGAAGGTGCAGTAGCTCCATCTGAAATTCTTCAGAAACAGTATTAACATCCACGGTCAGTGGAATTGCAGAAATTATAAATTCTATCTGCATATTCTTTCAAGCACTGTGGTTCAACCCTCTCCAAGGCCGTGAAGCAAGCTGAGTTCCTGCCTGCAAGCTGCTTTGCCCACAATAAAAGCTTACGCTTGAAAGACTTCACGTTGTCGCACATCATTTTTATAACCTGCTTTCGGTCCTGGTGCTTCAAGTTTAGAACATTAAGATAGTCATTCAGATCAGTGAGGAATGCAAGCTTAGAAACAAAGATGGGATCACTTAATTTGGGAGTATTATTTCATTTTATTGCCAAGAACAATCCAATTTCTTCTCTTAAAGTGAAAATAAAAAACCAAACAAAGAAAAAAAAAACACCTCTTTAAAACATTCCCTTGATTGATTCCCCTTACTTCAGAATGGTACAAAGGCTTTGCATATTCATTATCCATAGCGGATAGAAAAGATTCAAACTGTTGGTGCTTGAGAATTCTTGCTTGTATAAAATTGATGGTTTTCACAGCCACACCCTAATGTTTTCCATCCGTAATCTTCCACTTTACATTGCTTCATGATGCAAAATGTAATGGATAACAGAAATGGGCAAACCTAGATTGTTCAGCTTTTCTTTAAGAAGGCCTACTAAACCCACTTTTCAGAGCATAACGCTGGTGCACTATCTGTAGCCACTGATAATAATTTTATCTAATTCAATCCTACACGGTAAATGCACATTTCTAGTTCACTAAATATATCTCGCTCCATCATTGTTCCATTCATAGGTAGTCAACCCAATAATTCTTCAGTGGCATTGAAGTTTTTGTCAATTCGTCTGATAAAGACAGAACAGTAAGCAGTACTTGTTCTTTCATCACAAAGAAAATTAAAAACAAAAATTGAGCAATGGTAGCCAATTGCTGATATGAATTGTTTACTAAATTATAAATACGGCTGGAAACAAGGTGACAAGCTAATGCTTTTAAACATTTTCTTGGGACAGAGAATTTCACCAGCTTTTGAAAAACAATCTTTAATGAAATAAATTTCAGTGAATGGTCGTGAGGATTTCGCTAAGAGCAAAACTTGTTTCTGTATTTTCACTTGGTAAAAAGTTTTGTTGTTTCGAAAAAGCTGCCTGAAGTCGCTCTCATTTTTTCTCCTATCTTTCTAGTTAATGTGTTATATTAATCATTGTATGTTGTTTCATAATGTCGCCTTATGTTATAACCTTTTCGTACAGCAATATCATGTAGACGTAAGGCGGCGTGTTAGCAGAACCGTCATCGCATCGGGCAAAATTTCGTCCGACTTTACATTCTGAGTTCAAATTTTGCCAAAGTCGACTTTACCTATCATCCTTTTGGGGTTGATGTAACCGACTTACCCCTTCCCCGAAATTGCTGGCCCTGTACCAAAATATGAAACCAATATTATGCAGACATGTCAAACATTGTATATTATCCTTTACATGTTACAAAATACAAATTTCCCACTTTTCATGAAAGCTTCGGTTCTCCTCGGTAATACCCCTTTTATCTGACATCGTCGATATTTTATTTTAATTATGTGGTTGACCAAAAAACACTTCATTCTTCAACAAAATTTCTCTTTATTAAATAATCTGCTCTCAAATATTTGCTGTGATTTTTCTATTTGTGTGTGTTTGATGTCTATCATTCTCCTTTACACCAATATGAATTGTCAAATCTATACCATCTCATATTATGAAAAAAAAAATAAATAAAATAAAAAAGAATCTACATGTTCTGTTGTGTGAGGTTGTATATCATCTCAGTTACACTTCCTACCACAACAAGTCTTGAAACAAGCCACGTAATTATATATGTGTGAGCCAGCATTTCAAATTTAGTTACCGTTGTTATTAAGATTTTTTTTAATGTGTATAAAATCAGTTTTTGATCTTGAAGTGAAAGCAACTGAAATATTAAGGTACATTCTACCTTTTCTAGAGGAAACACATGGTCAGACCCTGACTAATCTTAAAAGTGATCGATTGCGTGTTTGCATTACCATGACAGATCAAACTCAATACTGCTGCTGTCGCTGCAAGAATTATGAATGGGGCGAGGGACAAATGACCAAGTTTTAGAAAAATATTGGTTCTGCCGCGAGTAATAGAAAAGTAGTTTACGGGTCTAAAAGCGTGAGTACAGAGCGTAATAATAATTATCGAATGACAAGAGAACAGGAGTAACCTTCACTAGCTTATAGCTTATAGTTATTTCTGTAGATCGAGCGACCACATAGAAGTTCTTCAACTCTGAGAAAGCTACAGTATGTTGCACAAACGCTAAACTCTCAGTACACTGAACTGTAAGCCAATGAAGGTGATTACGTGACTCTTGTTCTCCTCATTCATTAATATATATATGTGTGTGTGTGAAGGTGCGTGGCTCAGTGGTTAGGCAGTTGCACTAGATCGCTAGATCGTGGGTTCGATTCCCAGACTGGGTAGTGCGTTGTGTTCTTGAGTAAAACACTCAATTTCATGTTGCTCCAGTGCCTCTTTCGACCTCGACCAGTGGAGAGGGGAATGTTGGCCTGCTCGCTTAGCCAGCGGGGTGGCGTTT
>JAOPJW010004870.1:73841149-73855278 GCA_027122535.1 Octopus maya
ATGGAAGGAAGTCATAGATAATCAGGGAAAGTATATTGATGATTAAATTTCAATTAAATATAACATTTGATCACTTGTTTTCTTTATTCAAAATTCGGACAGAACTTATAGGATGACCTGATAAAATGCAGTATCACTATAAAGTATAATACAGTGAAAAGTCACTTATAATCAAGGGTAGTGTTATGAAAACCAGTGGGTTAAACTTGTTATTTAAAATGAATATGAAATGGTCTGCTTTTTGGAATTAAAGGTATGGGAACTTTTATTTAGTAAACCGTTATTCCACAACCAATTCCACAACCTATTCCACAAATATATTGCTTCTAATTTTGATACAAGGCCACCAAGTTCCGGGGAGAGAGTATGTCGATTACATCGACTCCAGTGTTCAATTGGTACTTATTTTATTGATCTCGAAAGTATGAAACAAAAAGCTGATCTCGGTGGATTTAAACCCGGCGTGCTAACGATTCTGCCAGCTCTTCCACTAATATATTGCTTATAACCAGTACGGAGGTAAAAACAAAAAGGTGCTAACTACAGAAATGGGAGTAGATGCTTGGTGATGGTAGTGGGAGGCAATTCTTTTAGTGACGTTAGTGGTGGAATGGTATGTTGGTGGTGGAAGTCTAGGTACTCGTGTATTAAGTTTAGGAGCTGATGGCTGGTGGCATTGATGTTTTTGTGTATGGGTAGGTGTGTTATTGTAATCAGGATAATATCTTCAAACGGTTATTGTTACCACAAATAGTTGCTCTCAGTGTTCTACTTTTTTAGTTTCTTTTAGTTAGGGGGTTGGCATACCCACGACCCTTGGCTGGGCCTCGGAGACAGGTGGGTAGGGGTAATGATAGAGGAGAAAGTTATCTTCAAGTTGGAGACCAGGTTCGAATGCTTGCAACAGGCTTCGCGAAAGTGTCTGGTGATGATGATGGAGGCGAGGGATTAAGAATATCTCCCATTATTTATATTAAATAAAAAATTATCCAATTATCGTTACATAAGGTCCAAATAATATTTTATCGTCTGATTAATATTATCAGCTGCCCCTTGTTCTCGAAAAAAACTTTTGTCTCAAAATGATTACAATAAACGGATCCCACCATATTAGCTAAGTATAATAGAAATTAACTCCAGAACTAAAACAACTAACCCAGTAGTAAACGATAGCAGAGATTGTTTTACTTGTAATGAAAATTCTAAGAAGGGAATCACTATGCAAGAAATAACACCCACCAATTTTTAAAGGAAAGGACACATAAAAAATGTAATTTTAGAGATATTATTACTGAAAAGAAATAAAAAGACAAGATGGTTATGATTGAAACAAATACTTTTAAACAGACGTTTAATTAATCAGGATTAACCTGGAATTAAATAACAAGAAAATAACAGCAAGAACTCTTCCGGCAAATGTATTCAACTTATTTTGTAATGATTAGTGACCTGGTATTTCAGCTAATGATGCAAACTCGTTTATATAGTATTTTCAAACTACTGTATTAATATAAAATGTCTGATGTATTTATTTCTGATTGAATTACAATTAAGTTTAAATTATAATACCAAACTTAGTATATTTGTAACATAGAGCTTTTATCAAGTGAAAGATTCAATACGTAAAGACTCATAGGCAAACAATAAAAGAAGCGGCCAAAAACATAAATAGTGCATTTTCTGCCATACGAATCGAATTTTTCAAACCAAAATTTACAGCCCCTACAAATAGCAGGTTGGTTTATACACCAAGATGCCTTTGAAGGACCCAAAATTTCATGGGAAATGTAGCAGGATTTGGGAAGATAGTGACGATGTTTGAGTGTTTAGACTACATGTTTACACACACACACACACACGCACATAGATATACAGAGTATATATACCACGTTGACTTGTGTGCCAGAAAATATGGTACATGCAAAAGGAACAATAAAAAGCCTTGTGAATGGATTTGGTAGAAGGAAACTAAGTAGTGTTAATAGGCATAAGCAAAATTTGGGTCAGTTGAAATATATTTGTGATGTGTGTGTTTTTGTGTCTGTGTTTGTCCCCCAGCTCCGCTTGACAACAGGTGCTGGTGCGTTTAGACCCCGTGGCATAGAGGTTTGGCAAAGGAGGTCGATAGAGTAAGTACCGGGCTTTAAAAAATAAGTACTGGGATCGATACATTCGACTAAAATTAAAAGGTGGTGCCCCAACATGGCAGCTGTCAAATGACTGAAACAAGTAAACGATAAAGATAAAAGATCGTCGACAAATTACATATAGAGAGAGCGAGGGGAGGGAGAGAGAATGAGTGTGTGAAAGAAAGAGAAAGATATAAAGAGAGTTAATCCATTGAAGTTGTTTAATGTTCCTGGCTTAAGACCAAAGCAGAAACTTGAACTAGAATAGTAAAAGATCAAAGTTTACACGCGGAGAAATGCAGTAAGAAAGAGGTTAATGGCAGTAAACATCAAAATATATTGAGAAAGTATACTAAAGTAATATGAATTTCGATTGGGTTATGCCCCAATACTTCCAAACGGGCAGAGAGAGTATAAGATTAGTAGTACAGAGAACTTGACATCTAGTGATAATAGAGCAGATGTGTATTCTAAATACGTTTATAGAAAATGATAAAGAAATCTAGAATGAACTAGTAACGTTGAGATCCTGAGATTTCGGAATAACAATAGAAAAGTATTTCTTTTTACATGTATTAGTCTCTTTTATTATTTCTATCGCAGGCACAAGGCCTGAAGTTGTGGAGGATGGGCAAATCGATTATATCGACCACCAGCGCTCGATTGGTACTTATTCTGTTGACCCCAAAAGGGAAAAGCTGTGTCGGCAACGGCAGAATTTGAACTCAAAACATAAAATCAGGCGAAATGCTGCTAAACATTTTCCCCGTCGTGCTAATGATTCTGCCAGCTCGCCATCTTAAAAAGAAACCTTTCTACTAAAGGAACAAGGCCTGAGATTTTGGGGGAGGGGACTAGTCGATTACATCAATCTCCAGTATTTAACTGGTACTTATTTGATCCGTCTCGAAAAGATGAAAGTCAAAGTCGACTCCGGTGGAATTTGAACTCAGGACATAAAGGCAGACGAAATGCTGCAAAGCATTTTACTTGTCGTGCTAGCAAAATTGTCAGCTCGCCACCTTAAAAAAACTAATAATTGCGATAATTGTAATTAAGAGTTTGAAGAGAAATCTTTGCAAAGTCACTTTTGGAAAGCTACTTATGGGTATATGCGGAACAAAATCCTGGGCTTGGTTAAAAAAGGGACAACTGTAAAAAGAAACAGAGAACCTTATTATAACAGATCAAGACCAAACACTACAAATAGACAACTTGAGAAAATATGGGAAGAAGGTATCGGTAAAATGTAGAGTAGGTGAAATTTGGGATGAAATGACACACATTGTTACCGAATGCCTCAAGTTGGCTACGGAAGAATATAAGAAATGTCAAAAGGATCAAGCTTGTGAAAGTTTTACTCTTGAAGCGTTGGCAAAAATGGGAGTTTGAAGTAGCAAGTACATAGTACAATCAGCTGATACTAAGAATACTTGATTCGGAAACGTGCAAATTTTATGTGATTTTCCTATTGAAATGGATAAGAAGATGGAACATAACGAACCAGATATCCCAGTAATAGACAAGGAAAATAGAATTTGCTTACTGAATAATCCACATGATACAAGGATTATAAAGAAAGTAGGTGAAAAGTTGAAAGGCAACCAATCCTTAGAATTTGAGATTGCGCGGGTTTGGAACATGAACTCTGTAAAATGTAGTCATCATTACTCGTTTCTATGATTTTTACTGCTGGACGTAAACGATTGCGCTAGAAAATCTGATTTTTATAATGTGTTTTTGTTTATATCTGGTATAAAATTTGTTCCCATATCCGAAAATTCTAACAGGGAGCGTAATTTCCCCCCTGTTTCTACTACCATTATGAGATATAACTTTTAGGACTACCACTGATGTGGTTGTGAAATACCAAAAAGTTAAAAAGTTAAAAAGCCGCGCAGTAAAAGCATAGGCAGCGAATGTAAAATGTTGAAACAAACCTTTTTGTAACAGGGAAATAAATGGAGTTTAATTTGAGAAAAAAAAAAAGAACCTTTTTTATCTGTTGTTCAGAATGAAAACAGTTCTGAAAAAAGCAAGTGTCCACGTTAAATAAGGACAAAAGCAATTAAACCGATTATAAGAATATCTTCTCCAAGTTGCTGTTGCTACTACTACTACTACTACTACTACTACTACTACTACTACTACTAAGTAAAGAGATGATTGAAACCAGCTTTAAGGAGAGAATTCTTTCAAGGAGGATCCCTATCCCCTTTCTACTCTTGTCTAACTCTTCCCCGCTAAGAAGCATATAAACAACCAATGGCTATAAATGCAATGGACAAACAAAATAAAGCATCTCTATACGATTAACTTTAAACTGTTTACAATGTACAAAACCCAGCTGCGGAAAGTACTAAAAACTGTTCGTTTATTCGCTCAAGATATAAAAATGAATATGGGGCCTGATAAATGCGCAAAAGCTGCTCCAAGAATAGACAAATTAACAAAATCTGAGAATTTAAAATTAAATCCAGACCCTGAAACTGTAGAATTAAGCATGAACCACCAATACAAATACTTAGAAATATATGAAACTGATAAGATATAACACAAAAAGGAAGGAGAAAACTGGAGAAGAATATTATTGAAAACAGAACCCACTGCTAGAAATGAGATAACTATACATACATACACACACGTACATACATACATACATACATACATACATACATACATACATACATACATACATGCATACATGCATGCATACATACATACATACATACATACATGCATACATATATATATGTACATATCTGCATATATATTATATATATGAACATATGTCTATATGTGTATATGTATATATGTGCGCACACATTCTAAACCTCGTAGTCATAAACAACAATTACAATTAGAACGAAAGAGGATTTAAGAGCCTAGACAGACACACCAGGAAACTACTAACAGCGTTCCGAAGCCAACACCTTAAAGCTGATATAGATAGGACAACCTATCTGTGATTAGAGAGGGTGGGTCTGATACAAATAGAAAATTACCACAAAGTAACAATGGTAGGAATATAACAATACTTATAAACAATTAAGAGGAAACTTATTAGTGTAATAAAGGAACATAAAAAAAACAAACAAAAACAGCTTTTCCTTCTCTGTCTCCCTCCCTCTCGCTCTCTTTCTTTCTATGCTACTCACATATCCATATAACGTAGCCTTAAAATACCAACTAGAAGCTACTACACGGGGGAAAAAGATTTAGATGAGAACACAACAACGGAAAAAGTTAAAATGACGAAACACAAAACCAGAAAGGTATTTCGGAATACATTAATGAAAAATGAGAGAAAATTTCACTCCATGATTAATACCATGCAAAAAATCAATGAAAATTAAGTGAGCGGGAGTGAAAGTTAAGAAAGACTAAAAATTAAGGACAAAAGGCCTAGTTTTAACTTCACAGGATCAATACCTATTTTAAACAATATTTCAGAATGATATAAAGAAGCAAGAGGCCAGTATCAAGTGATAAGTATGCAATTAGTAAAACGAGACAATTAACCACAACAATTCAATCAGCCTAGTTCTTGTAAAATCTGTGTCCACAGACACAATCGAGTCGATATCTATGACCGCTGGCCAATATGCTGATACCTCGTAGTGAAAGCGGTCACGAACTGGCGTATTTATGCGTCAAACATGGTATCTGACAACGACATGGTCAAAATCACACGTCCAAGCTGAAAAGAAAACCATGATAAACAATCCAGATATAGTAATCAAGGGTTGGAACAAAAACATCTGTACTCTGATAGAAACGTTTATCGCTTCTGAGCATCCCATCGCAAGACAGATGGAGAAAATGTCAAAATACAAGGATCAGTGAAAACAGTAGCAATAATTATTGCGGCACTAGGTAAAATAAAGAAGAACATGAACAAAAATATAAAAGAAAACGACATAATTAGGCTGACAACTCTAAGTATTTTACAAAAACATAGCTCTGCTGAGTACGATCCACATCATTTTAAAAGCACTTTCAAAACAATAGTATGACTCAACCCCCCTCCCACACACTCGCACGCATATAGTAAATAAAAACGAAAACAAATGGATAGTTCTAAAACATCACTATACGAATTTCCCTTGTGTGGTTTGGTCCAAATACGAGTCCATTGCGTAACTTGATGGACAAGATGTAAATTCATACTGTTACATAACCATTCCACTTCCTCAGGTTATATTCTTTCGAATATATTTCAGGCGACAACGCACAAAATATTTCGGCGAAATATTTTAAAGAATAAGAGTGACAGTGTATTCGAAATTTCGGTCTGTTAGCCCTCGCTGGACTTTGTATGTATGTATGCACTGGCCATCACTAGCAAGAGTCAGAAGGATACGGAATATTGCACCATGCAATGTTTATAAGAAAATTGTGTAAACTTCCAGAACTTATATTACGAAAGGTTAATTCAATATATTTTAATTTTTCTTTCCATTTTATTCCAGCATGAAGATGTCTTGAACGAAACCGGTAGATGCTTACTTAAAAATATGTCTTTCTGTTTTCAGCGATAAAGTTCTCTAAGCATTTTTATTATTTTTCCAATATATTTTTCACTCGTGCATATATATCACAAAACAAACAAGACTGGAATGAAAATGCCTGTACACTGATAGACATCTCAAAAAAAAAAAAAAATGGAGAGACTCAAAATACAACGACCTTGAAATTGAAATAAGCAGGATGTAGAGCAAGAAGATAAAATCAGTCCCAATGTTGATTAGAGCACTCGGTACGATAAAAGATAAATCACCCATAAGAAGAATATTAGGGAACACAATATCTTACAAAGCAAGATAGCTCTACTACACACATCCTATTTAAGACAAACTCAAGTCAACAGAACAACTCAAACTGCAGTCTCTGTATATTGCACATACTCTGTAAGGCAACAACTGAATAAAATAGCACAACTTACATCGTACCAGATGAAACACTAAAACAGTATATCAAACAACATACAATTGCAAAAACTGACTTAGATTATAATATAGATTCCCAAAAGACCCTGTTGTTCATAATTCAAAACACAAAAATGTGCCTGGTGAGAAGAGAAGGGCTGTATAAGTATAACATTGTTGAAAACACGGTAACATATAATTATGGTGATGGTGCTAAGACCAGAATTACTACTACTACTACTACTACTACTACTACTACTACTACTACTACTACTACTACTACTACTAAAGGTTTTCGTGGTTGTTTAGTATACTGCACTATTATGCCACGGGCATGTTCAAGGATCTCCTAAACAATCCATAACAAATACCGAGATGGTTTTCAGAGATAGGACGATAGATAATCTAAGAATCGCTCCACCACTTGTGTATTAATACTCTATAATCTACACCCACAAATGATATCAACAGGATATTTAAAGATTATTGAAAGCAAACAAATAAACAAACAAACACAAACGTAATTCCTGTGGAGTAGAAAGGGTGTGTGCCCAACTCCTATGGGGCAATCAGTCAGCTCCTTGTTAACAAGATGGTACTGAATAATGTGAAGGCACAGAAAAAGAATATAATGTGTATTCTCCACCGACTAGCAAACTTAAGCAGATACATTTTTAAGTCAACAATATCAGAAATGAAAATAGAACACAAATAACAAACTTGTTACACAAGTAACAAACACAAAACAAACAACAAAATTAAAACACTCGAACATCAAACACAAAGCTACACCAAATACATGCAAAACGAAGTAAATAGTAAAACACAAGAGAACCAAGCAACAGAATACATACAGAATACTGGTCAACAAAACTATAAATAAACAAGAATACGAAAAAGGTTTAACAGGCTATCTTAAGTGTGAAACCATGGTCATGACAATCTAAAGGAAGAAATAATTAAAGATTAAAAACAAAAATTATTCCTATGGAATATCGAAAGTATCTTGTAAAAATGAAACTTACTGATTAAATAGCAACAACAATAAAAACGTAAAAATAGTCTTCAAAAGTTTATTAGAAACGATCACGAACATTGATATCACTCATTTAAACGAAATAATATATACTATAAGTACATTATTTAAAAAAAGTCAGTACTCCTTCAGTTCTATTCAACTAAGAACATAAGCAAACTACAGAGAAAGGAGCACAGAAAATAAGAGAAAAGATCCCTCAATACTCACTTAAATCAAAAGACAAATACATGAATATGGTTATAACAAAAATGGTTTTCCAAATAAAAAAAAACGCTTGAATTAAAAGGCCCTCGTTAAATTGTAAGGAATCCGCCATTATGAAAGCGATAACGATTCTTTGAATAATACAAGAAATCCAACTTCAAGCCAAAACGATAGTATCAAGAAATTGGTAAAAATAAATAGAAGTCAATTTTGCGTCAACGGCAAGAAAAAGTAAAAGAGTTCTAGGGTAAGTATGGGTGGTGAGGGAATGATCACGAAAGAGAGTGTTGAAAACAACGAACGAACACATTTTCGGAAAATCTCTGGAGCTATAACAACAGAAGTCACCTAGACGTTGGCAAAAAAAAAAAAAACAGAGCAAAAACACAACAACCCAGTCTCACACCAAGATTTGATAAAACCCCAAATTTCTGGTTAAAATATTTAACAGATACGCATAAGGTGCTAGCAGAAGTGTTAAGTTACTGGGGAAGCGGAGAGGAATCCGACCGGCTCACAAAGAGGAAACCCATTTTAATCCTCAAGAGTAGAAGTATAAAACCATTACAGCCTACGAGCCTATAAATGCGATTATACTGCAGGGAATAAGTAAATATCTGGAAAACGTTACACCTGTTTCTAGAGGAGCAGAAAAGGTATTTCAAAAGTTCATATATGTATAAAGATCAGTTACTGATCAACTAAAACACAACCGAAGATTACAGAAGGTGAACGAAGGTTTGAGTATTGCATAAATTGGCTACAAAATGTGAGTGGACCCTAGAAACATCGTTTATAATAAGCAGATGAATTAAATACATCATGAGAAAATTACAAGCAATTCTGCAGATGCAGACAAAAGGGAAATTATAAACTAACTCTGTCTCCAATAGAAGAGGAAATATTCTAAGGAGACTCCCCTCTATTCTTTTTATCTTTAAATAAACATGTTAAATAAAAGTGAACCCGGACAAAAATGGAACGGGAAAGCGATATTTTCTATATGCAGATGATAAATAACTAGAAACACTGTCAAAGTGAGAACACAAATTTAGAAAAACTTTTTCATCTTCAAGTAAGTCAATAGTTACAAGACAGACTGAAATAACAGATAGAAACATGTGAGGAGAGGGGAGATGCAACAGGAATTTTAAAAAGCTAAAACAAGAAAAACCAATCTTAAAATTGAGTTAAAGAGTACTATGTTAAAGCGGTGACAAGCCTCCAGAGAACCAATACCCGAAAACATTTTTAACACTGTGTAGATAGAGAAAGTTAAATCGTGGAGTATTACGTATAGTACTGTCGATGCAACAGAAAATACAAGTTTATAAAACAAACAAAAACTCTACACATTCCTTATGCTCATCTATCTGTGCTCGGTAGTGCAGTGATTGCACATGATAAAAAATAGCTACTGAATGATAATGGAGTTGATGATGAAAACAATGGCGATGATGATAATGATGATGATGTTGAGAATCATGAATCGTAGTGTGCTTTTACAGAGAGAATGGGATACACTGAGCAGATTGACAGGGGATGAAAGACAAAGAGGACAGTAAACTAAGTAAAAGAGTGAGGGGAAGCAATCGCATTTGAACAGCGTTGAATCTTGGCTGATAGAGGTGAAAAACGAGGAATTTTACGGACATTGCATTGAAAAATAAGATAATAATGAAAAGCTAAAATGGTACAGAGGAATAGGGCTTGGCCAATTTATGAAGTGAAAAGGGAAGCAGATAAGCATGCACCGTTAGAAAGAATGGAAAGGAAAATCAGCGATGCAAATATGTGCAGTAGAAGGTAAATCCCTAAGAACTAATTATGTGAAATATCACATTGGTTAAAGTATAGAATCATTAGGCTAAAAGGTAAAGCAGTGAATTACATTGTGAGTGCGGTACACAAGCACGAATGAAATACAGAATGAAACATTACACTGCCAGGATTGTGTACCGAAAGTTATGCAAGAAACAAACATAAGCTCAACAGAAATGAGAAGTGGTGTGTGCTTGTTCCAGTCGTAGACCGAAGTGAAGCTACTTTAGGACTTCAACTTTCACTGTGATCACGAAATATATGAGACAAGACCAGATATTGAATTGTTGAAAGATGAAGCATGTTCTGTTGGATAAATGATTATCAACACCTAGACATAACAGAGTATGTGAAAAGGAAAAGATTAAGTAGTATCAAAATTTGAGGAGAGAAACTGCTTTTTTGTGCAGTCTGGAGAAAGGGGGCAGTGTTCGTGGCCTTTGCAGCCCTGCGAAGACTTGTGAGATTGATGTCGTTAATATTCCGTTTAAACTGTTCCAGGCCAACATTTGCAGGAAAGCCATGAGTAGGAAGATGATTTCGGTGGGATGACGGTCTAGAGAGGAAGGATTGAACATGTTTAGTGCAGGGGTGGTGTAGGGGTTTGGACACAATAAAAGTTATGAGAAGTGGAGAGACAAATAGATCGGGGTAACTGAACTGGAGAGGTGCAAGATCAGAGATGTGATGTTAACTGATAGAATGAAAAGGTAAAGTTCCCGGAAACAGAAGACTATGACGCGAGTAGAAAATTTTATACAGATATTGTTTTCACAGTACTGAAATGTATCGTGATCAGAAATCGTTTCAGTGGCTGAAGATGGGAATATTGAAGAAAGAGACTGTGGGATTGATTGTAGATGCACAGGACCAAGCCAACACAAATAATGTAAATAAGGAAAACGCCTCGGCTGTATATAGAATGTGTGGTGAAAAGAGGAGATGGTTACGTATGAAAAATGCTTCTTAGAGAATAAATAACTGGAAACAAGGTTAAGTTGTCACTATCATACACTTGCAAGTCTGCATAAACTTTGGATTCGAACATGTACTAAAAATGGTATGACCATATAACAGAACATGTTCTTGATACGAATATGCAAAGGTACAATGGGATATGAAAATTCAACTGGATAGGCAAATAGAATATTCATGCCTACATATAATCATACTCAAGAAACAGGACAGAATTTGTTGCTTAATTAATGTTGTTTACCTGTTTGATACAAGAGTGGTAGAATAGAATGTGAGAAAATAAAATACTAGGAACTAAAATATGAACTCCAGGGAGTCTGGAATTGTAGTAAAGTTATCATTAACCTAACTGTAATAGGAGCCTTAGAAACAGTTGCAAGAAGTTTGAATGGCTGACTGAAGACACGGAGATGAATTTCCTTATACCACAGAAAGCCTGTTTTGCTTGGCGCAGCAAGGACTATAAGGATGCTACTAGATACCTAAGGTTGAGGGATGCAACTTAATATCTAGTAATCTAATACCAAGCAAAAACAAAAAACGAAATGATTAGTGAACGAAAATACCACCACTACCACCACCAGCACCACCACCACCGACACCACCACCACCACTACTACTACTACTACTACTACTACTACTACTACTACTACTACTAATGGTTTCAAATTTTGGCACAAGGCCTGCAGTTTTGTGGAGTAGAAATAAGTCACGGGTATCTGCCCTGTACTTGACGGCGCTTTATTTTATTGAGCCGAAAAGATGAGAGGTGTGGTTGATTTCGGCGAGATTTGAGCTCAGAATGTAAAGATTCTGCCAGTTTACATAATAACTGATTTACAAATAACTGACCATTCCTTAGTTTATTTTCCGTTCACCTAGATCATTAGACAATGTATATCTGAAGCAGTAATGAAACACAGTCATAGAAATTGGTAAAAGCTGAACGAGGCTGTCAAAGCTGTGAAGGTGTATGGCTCAGTAGTTAGAGCGTCGGGCTCACAATCATGAGGTAGTGAGTTCGATACTCAGACTGGGCTGTGTGTTGTGTTCTCGAGCAAAATACTTTATTTCACGTTGCTCCAGTCCACTCAGCTGTAGAAATGAGTTGCGACGTCACTGGTGTCAAGCTGTAACGGCCCTTGCCTTTTCCTTAGATAACATCGGTGGTGTGACGAGGGAAGGCTGGTATGCATAGGCGACTGCTAGTCTTCCATAAACAACCTTGCCTAGACTTGTCCCTTGAAAGGGAACTTTCCAGGTGTAATCCCACGGTTATTTACCGAAGGGGATCTTTGCCCTTTAGTAAAACTATCATTTTACCTAGAAAAATATGTTAGGACCATATTCTAAAAATAATACGCAATTGGCGGTGTGATGGTACAGCATATAAACATGACGGACGGTAACTACCAGTATTGTTTTGGGTTCTCAAATCCTTTGATTGAGTTGCACGGTATCGTTTTGTCAAATATTGCTTGTCTTAGATCTGGCAGAGTTCATCCTTATTTAGGTCTAAGCACAACCTATTTCTCACAGAAAGAGAGTCAGACTTATAGAGAAAAGAATCTGTTCTAGTGAAAAACTGGTGCTATATTTATCGATCCTAAAGAGATGAAAGGCAAAATTAACCGGTGTTCAACTTGAATTCAGAGCATAAATAACCGGAGTAATTGTCGCAAAGCAATCGACCCCAATCTAAAGACTTTGCCCATTGGCCACTTAATCTTCCAGTATAAGAATTTAGTCTAAAAACTTAAATTAGGCGACTAAAAGGGATCCAAGTGTACCAGAAAGAAAAGATAAACAAATATCAGGAAGAATTCTGTAGAATGATCCGAAACGTTTTTCATAGTAAGCTCATTTTAGAAGCACTATAAAAGTAAACAGTTACAGTTTTTCTGTAAACAGAAGGATATAGAAGACAGCCTCATTTCAACACCACAGATTTCATAATAATGTAGCAAGTGAGGCAAGGGAAACAGAGCAGCACAAACAGCAACAAAGGGTAGTGTGAAATGTAAATAAAGCCAACGAAAAGAAAACAATGTAAATAAACCTTTGTACAGAGAGTATCTCTTCCCAACTAAACAAAGAAGCTTGCGACACATACATCATGCGCATATTGGCTGACATTCCTAAGTATTAATAATACAGAAACAGGAAGTGATAGTTGCAGGACAAAATCAACACTTCAACACCAAACACTACAAGAAAATAATCTTGAAATATCAGGAAGCTCTAAATGCCGTATGTGCAGACAATTTGATGAGACATTTAATCATGTTCTTTACATGATATCCAATATTACCTGACATTGACTTCTGGTGCAGTCATAACAGATCAGCGGGATACCCGCAAAATACAATGTGTAAACACTACTAGATCTTATCGTGATGACATTGTATAACTATTTAGTATAAGGAGATAGAGAGGGAAAGGGAGACAAGGAGAAAGGGAAGTCAGGGAATGTGAGACAAAGTGTGCGCGTGTATCAGAGAGAGAGAGAGCGATAGAGAAGAGAGAGAGAGAAAGGGAGAAAGAGAGGGTGAGAGAGAGATGGAGAAGGAAAGAGGGAGAGAGAGATAGAGTGATCGAGATTAACTGAAATATCAATAATCGAGCATAAAGATATGCATATTGGCCATAAATAGCTGCAAACCGCACGACGGAAACATTAACATGCACCTTAATTAGTACGTTATGTCTAATCGGCAAAACATTGAAATTGAGGAGAACGAAAGCGTTCTATATACCAAGACACGGAGATAAATGATACTAAAAATTTTGGGCAGGGAATCAAGAACAGTATCCATATAAGTTTGATCACTGGAACCTAAAAAGGAATACCCGAAAGAATAGAATTTCTAAGGCAGATCAACAATACAAGAATTTGAGTAGAAACAGAAACGAATAAATATATCTATGAATATATATTTCTACACGAATTACAGAGATTCTATCTATCTATCTATCTATCTATCTATCTATCTATCTATCTATCTATCTATCTATCTATCTATCTATCTATCT
>JAOPJW010004870.1:75005683-75018957 GCA_027122535.1 Octopus maya
TGTGTGTGTGTGTGTGTGTGTGTGTGTGTGTGTGTGTGTGTGTGTGTGTGTGTGTGTGTGTGTGTGTGTGGAGAGAGTGACTTGATGTAGACTGGTCATAATATGATTCTGAAATGTGAAAGAATAAATTCCTCTTTTGATCTACTCTACTGGTCAAATAAATGAGCAACAGGTGTTTACCTACCTTTCTCTGGTTGTAAACACCTGCTGGTATAATAGACTTGTGGACATGTCAGACTTTGATTGGGGAAAGTGATCAGTTAAGTGCCATTTGAAATTTGATTAACAATATCTTATCTGTCTCCCCAGGAACAATAACAGTGGCTTTATGGGCCAGTTGATATTGCTGTCTTGATGGAGACAAAAATGGAAAAAATTGAATAGGAAATTGGGGAGGGGAGAAATAAAAAAAAAACCCATCAGTTATAGTTCATATTCTATGTATGACCATTTTCAGTTTTAGTGTTCAGTCATTACTATTGCTAGGTTGATTTTATTGCTTTTTGATGTGTTCTCTTGCTCAAGGAGAATTCCATTTTTTTTCCTTCTTGTGCTTCTACTTCCTCACTCTTCACATTGCATCCTCAATATTCTGACAGAATCATCATGTTAATTATTTACGTATTCTATTATCGTTGTTTTTCTTCAACTTTCACAATTATTGTATAGTTTTTTTTTGTTTTTTTTCCTGTACTGTTTTCTTTTCTTACCACTGTTTTTTATAATTACCAGAAATTTTTTTCAGATTCCATGCAGCAAGGTTAATTGGTATTGCCAACATAAAGTAAGAGGGAGTTAGAGGGTGAGTGTGGGGGGCAAATGTGTTTTTTTTTTTTATAGAGTACCTGTTAATATTTTTTAAAACTTTTTTTTTCTTTGCTTTGTATTAATGGACAGTTGAACCCAGGTGGGCTTAATATTACTATGCTGCATTACCACAAGTTGTCTTCAGTCTGCCTAAAAAAAGAAAGGATACAAAAGTTGATTAAAACTATGCTGTAATACACATTGTTTTGATTGTACATATTGTGAAATTGGAACTTAATAGGAAGCATCTAAACATCAACTCAGACGTTTTCATTTAATGTTCAATGGGATAAAGACCCTTAGAATGTTTAAAATAGATTGAATCTGAGAAATGGTGCTTTGCAGCTATCTGATTTGGATGAACAGATATCACTGTAGTTGCTGAGGAATTTGTATTTGTTGACCAATGTTCATCAGAATAGTTTTTAAAATTTAAATATATTCATAACTAAAAACGCAACTCATTCTCTTTCAGGTTTTCTAAATCTTGAAAATAATATTTGAAAAAATTTATCAAAGCTAATAATAACTTAAAAAAAAAAAAGATAAATATGGTAACCATTATCTTCTTGGACTTCTCATCTTACCTTGTCTTTATCTCTCTTTTTAGAAAAGGCATGGCAGGAACAGCATGAGGCAACTGAGGATCACTGCATGCATGGTAGGCTGTGTCGGAACCGTGGAGCTTGTACAGGTTTTGTTCATTTCTTCTTCAGCTAAAACATATAACAACATTTTATGGTTTAATTTGCTTAGAATATTTATCTCTGAAAAAAAAAAACAAAAAAAACACACTTGTGTGATGTTCAATGAGCGATTAGAAATAAGAACGAATTGAGATAAAGTTTACAATCTGAAATAAGATAGAAATAAGATAGCATTGTCTGAAGGAATTTTTTTGTTACTTTTAAAGATTTTATCTAAAGAAATCTTGATACCTGCTTTAATGAAGTAAAGGCCATAAATTTATTGTATAAGTGTATGTATGCATGAAAAGAGAGTATGAGAGATGAAACATTGCTTTATAATCTCTGAAAACTTTGGGCCATTTTGACTATTTCAATAATGATTAGCCTGGATGTCTGATTAAAGAATTTTCTTTCAGTATATCTTCTCAGAACATATATTTCATGTAGTTAGGAATGTAAGTTGTTGAGATTGTATTAGATGTAGTAATGATAATAATTATGCTTATTAACAAATGAAAAACAAATTCTTCCTTTTTCCTTAGTTGGAAGTCGGTGTTATTTCATGCATCTTCTGTGTGGGAGTATTATAACACTAATGTCAGTTTTGGAAGCAGTTATTGCTCGTCACTCATATCAAATGCATCTCAGGTAGGTTGTGAATTTGATTTGCTAAACTAGCATTTAATCATGTTTGTAGTTTTTCTTTTTCCCTCATTTTTCTAATTATTATTATTATTATGATTATTATTTATTTATTTATTGTTGCATTTAAATTTGCGAAAAAAAGTTATGAGAGATTAATGGAAGTCATTTCAGACTGTAAACATAGTGCAATTGAATTGTTGGTGATATCTGGTATTAGAAGTTTAATGAGAATGTCACAGAAGAAATGAAACTAGCATTTAATACTTAAACATAAACCTGAAATTGTGGTAGGTGTAGGGAGCAAGGTATCAGAAATCAGCCTTCTTCACTGAACACCAAATTATAGAAAAATGGAATTTCTGTTCTACTTTTTCTCATCTTTTATCTCACCTAATCCCTATTCTCTATCTCTACCTTCTGCCATAATTATGTCATCTAACTGCAGAGCATATTTTACTTTTGGCAAACACTCTGAGCAGTTCTTAGTCTTTTACTCATGACTATTTCTGCAGTTAAGTATGCCAGTGCATCTGGTGCACTTGAATTTGTTTCTGTAATCAGTGTCAGGAAATGCAGAATTCTTTGAAATATTTTTTGATGCTGTAAGATATTCAATTTAAATTACATTTACCTGTCACAAATTACATTTACCTTTATTGCATGTAGATTACGGTAATCCATTTATGTTACCTGATACAAATTGCATTTATTTTTATTGTTTGTAGATTGTTACTCGTTTGCACTAAATTTGATTATTGTTACCATGCTTAAGGTTTAGTTCTATTTTTGTTCTTTCTTTTTAAAGTAAAGCTGAGTCTTCCATTCGAGTTGTACGGATTCAACTTAACAATGGTGAGCGTGTTGTTGGTATCCGTTACCCAGAACGTCTCATTGGTGAGGTTGAGAAAGTTCTCAGAGAACATCAGCTTGTCAATCAGTTGCAGATGATGAATAACAATGTTAGTATCCTTGCTATAATTTACCATATTCTCTATGGAATTTTATTTTTCTGATATGTTACTAGATATTTCTTTGTCATACTGTCTCTTTCTTTTTCTGTTTTTGTACTATATTTTCTTTTATTGATTATATATTTTTGCTTTTTGTTTCAGTCATCAACGCAGACCAATGACACTGTTATACCAAATTTTAATTCTTCATCGAACAAGTTCATCATTGAAGCCGCCTCTCCAGTGATTCCAAAATATGTTAACAAGGCATTTACTCCACAATTTAACATGCACTCGTTTTTCAAGCCTAATCCACGTAGTCATGTGATGCCGTCTTCAATGAGCAGAAGTTCATGTAAAGTAAGACCGATGGAACAAAATCTGGTCAATGATTCCAACAATCAGCTCATGCCATACAATAGTGCACCGGCACAACATTCCTTATCCATTGCTAGCAGTGCTACAAGTAATAATTTCAATAAAGGAGTGTCTTGTAGTGCTATTTGCAGCAGCAGTGAGAGCAGTATTACCAGTGATCCTTACAAAATGAACATGTCCCGAAAACGGCGTTTTAACAACTACAGCTTTGATAATTGCATTGATATGAATCGCAATTGCAAGCAACAAACTCTTGTGTCTCTTTTTGCTAAAAATACTGTCAATAGGCTGGAGAGTCCACTAGTAACTAGCCAGCAGTGTCCAGTATGCAGCATGAATTTTGAGCTGGGCACCACTAATGATCAGATCAATGCTCATGTTGATAACTGTCTTTTGTAACAGGCAACTAACTCATTTTTTTTAAGTTATTCAAAATTGAAAGAAGAAAACATATGAAAAAAGGAACGGCACATTTTTTTTTGTTGATTTTTTAGTATTGAAGGAGACATACGTAAATAAACCTAACACTTATATAACATTAAATACTAATTTAAATTAAAAGTTTTTGTTGTTGTTTTTTATTTAGATATTGTATTCTGAGAGAGAGAAAGAGAGAGAGAGAGAGAGAGCAATTGCTTGCAGGGACAAATTAACCTGCTTTTTTTATAAACAAAAATGAAAATGGGAACACTTCTCCTGAATCTATTTCTTTTGATGTAGTGGTGTATTGTATTAGGTTACATCCTACAGTGTTTAGTGTTGTCTCCAGTTTCACATGTACAAATTTGGTTATCTTTTCTAGAAACTTGCAGGCCAGGTCTCCTCCCCAACACCAAATTAGAGAAATATATTTTGGTTGAGTGCTATTTGCTGCAATCCTATAATTTGATTGTCAAAACAAGCCCGTCAGTGTACAGCTGGAGGACAGACAATTGTCAGAATTGTGTGTGTGTGCGTGAGATGTGCATGTATATATGAGAATGTGAGTGTATCTATATATAATACTGGTAAACATTGGGAAGTTGATGTCATGGAATTACTGATTCTGTAGCCCTCTTAATACTGCAGTATTAGTTCCAGTGTGCAAATATTAAACTTTTGCTGAGCTGATAGCTCTGTCTGTGTACTGAGCATAGGGTTGAAATGACTCATATCTTGTCACCATTGCTGCACTGGCTTATTCTTACTAAATTTTCTTACCTAGCTATAAATGGGTATCATTTGAATCATATCCTTTTACTGTAGGGAGTAGGACTTTATTTAGTTAACATGTGTCCTCTAAGTTTGCAGTGCTGAGTTCAAGTCTTGCTTTGAGTTAAGTGAAGTTAGTTTGAAGTATTATATCAAATTACATCAATAGATATAAATAGATTATAACTCACTTCAGTGAAGTGAAGATTATTATTTAATATCATATTGAATTTACAAGCCTCCCCCACTAAAATTCCACAATGATAACATTTTGTAATTTGGTTATAAATTATTTTGATATTACAAGTTGTTTAGTACTGTAAATTTACATAAGTCAGTTGTTTTGTATACACACACTGTAGAAGAATGGAAATATTATTTAGCCACAGGTTAACCCTGATCAAGCAAACTTATGATTGAAGATATCCTACCCATGATCACCCTTTTTTTTTTTACAGTTATGTCTAGTACTGTACTAATCCAAGGGAACCTTATATAAAACTGAAGTGTGATTTGAATTAATAGAAATATTAGGCAGGTTAAGTGTTTACTTGTTACTAATAAATTCTTCTATTCACTGCTAATGCTATACACCAATCATATGATTAGTCCACATTACTCCGTTAGGAGCATAGGGCCGGTTTCCCAGTTTCTCTGGCATATATATTCCTTTCTGGACAGGAATCAAGACCACAATCTTACAGTCATGAGCCCAACACTGTAATGACAAAGTCATTTCCTCCACACAATTATACTATACTTTACGCCAGGAAAGACTAACTGTATTTCTAAAAAATATTTTTTCTTAGTTTTGTAAATCAGATTTGTATCAAATTGGTTCAAATTCCACTGGTTCCTGTCTTGATTGATAAACTAAACACCAGTTATGTACACTGGCCTTAGTACAACAATTATTTTCGGAGACATTCCATGAAGAAGACTAATCTGAATCTATTTGGTTTCTAACATCTAAAAGTAGCTGATGGTTTTTGGTGTCAATATTTGTTTTCTATGATCTCTCATTGTTTTACAAATGTATCCCATTAATCTTAGTTTATTCTCTTCCTGCAAATGTTTGTTCACACCTCATTTTATTGATAATGTAAAACTTTTGATACAGAATAAAATATCTTTGATGTGAATGGAGAGCCTCTTCCACATCAGCAATACTAGAAAGGAAGAAAAGTATTTTGTATTGCTGTCTATTATTGAGCTATTTCTTTTAGTCTTGGTCTTTCTCACTTTTCCGTCTCACATACACATACTTGTTTCAAATGGAATTAGTAGACAAACATTCAAGTTAGGTGAGAGGTTCATACACAAAGTATTGATTCTTTCAGATATTGTTTTACAGCATTTTTTATATGAATAATACAATCAAATGAACCACCTAAAATCTGAAATTCCATTTAATATCAAACCAGTTTCTCTTCTGTGGACTATACAGAACTTTCTAGAATCTTTAATTTAATGTTTGAAGTCTCAGTTTTTTCCCAATTTGACTAAACCATTACATTTTTCTAATTTAATCTTACAAATCTGTTGATTGCAGATGAACAAAGATACATAGTTTGTAAGTTTCATGCTGTCAATGTTATTTGAAGTGAGATTTGCTTAAAGATCAGTCAAATGAGCATTCATTATTTTGCCTAACACAAAATATATTGAATTTTACATAACGAATTAGGATGATTCTTCTGTTTCTATAAATTGACTTATTGCAGACATTAATCTTATACTTTGTTAACCTCTTCACATCCAAGTTTGGTTATTTCGATTTAGCTTTTTGTCTAACAATCTCATGTGCTGTAGCATGTTCAGATCCAAACTGACAGCAAATAAATCAACTAAGCTTAGATGTTAGCTAGAACTGCACTCTTTGTTCCCCAGAGTTTAATGATCAATAATTTGTTGGGTAGTGAGTCGAGTTACTGTCTTTCTGATTATCATTTCAGCTGACATGGTTAGAAATAACTTCCTCCTTTCCATGAGGTTTACTCAATTTCTCGCGTCAGTGAAGTGCTTGTATGAATATTTGAAAATACGAGTATCTATTAAGATAGTTTTTGTTTATTAACTTTCAGTGAATGAATGCATTGTGTAAGCATCTAAAAATATTACTTTCGAAGACCAAACTAGTCACATATTTCCATATATCACTAAATATGAAGATCTTAGTCTTTTTTTTTTTTTTTTAACATAATTCATAGTTTTAGACGATATCATTTTGCTCCATTTTATGTAAGATATTTTACTGAGCATAGTCAGACCAAATACTTTCACACCATTTAAATTAATTTACAAATAGAAAATAAGGATTCTTGGTCCTGTTCTGATTTCAGCAGATATATATATATGTACACCTGAACAAAGTATTTGAAGAGAAACTTTCCATCAGAAATGGATTGTCTTTATTTTATTCAAAACCACCTTTATTGAACAAGTATATTGTCCAATTTTCAAAATACAAAGAGCATTTAAGTTGTTAGTAATAATAATAATAAATTGAAAAACATTCTTTTATGAATTCTGAAAATAAGATATTGAAAATATTGGCAAAATAAATTTTGAAAATCAATGAACAAATTGAGAGGATTTGAAACCTTTGAATTAAAATTATAATACACAATGTTGTATTTTCTTATTAGTTGCACATAATCAGTTTTCTTTTCAAAATTCAAAAAGCGTAATCTTCATATTCAAAAAGAAATTGTACTTGAGACTGAAAATGGTCATTGGAGCTAATGCTTGTTCCAATTTTGATTTTTGACCGCTCTCATATCATTACCCGTACATATTTGAGTGACATCCTATTAGGATTTGAACCTTGTACTTACTTTTGTACTTACTCGTACTTGTGTCGGCGTTCACCCAAGATGAATTGAGCCGGTTCCAATCAGTGAATCCACAGCACCAAAAACAAAATGACCATATTCCGCGATCACGGACACCCTACGTGAAAATCGTCAACTAGTGGCGATTTGAACAACGGACACCTAATATGCGAGGACAAATACTGATTAAAAATCTGACTTGATTGTACTAGTCCCCGTTTCTAGCTTCCCACCACGCCATTACGATATCCTATTAACGTTAACAGTTCATTTGTATCCTTGGAAATGCGCTGAAAAATTAGGCGAAGCTATCAACGAAATCATCCTAAGTACATGAATCACATTGAAGGAAGAAAGAGCTCTCATCGATTGTAAGCTCTCGCTGGTGATTCAACAGCTCTAGTGTCACTAGATCAAAACTGTCAAAGACTGCCATCGCATTATTTTACTCCGTATAAGGTTAATGCAAAATTGAAATAATTACTTATAGATAATAAGCAAGATGTACTTAGCGCACTGTGCTATATCGTCATCAATTCCTATGTGTGAAATGACTCAGAGGAGCACAATCCATGTTATTCTGGATCCATTATCGACAAAAAAGCCAACCTATGTAAAGCTTATCACGGACTACTCGTAGACCTAAGTATTAGGCTGGTACTTAATATATATCGACCATAAGCAAATGAATGATACCTGCAGTAGACTGGAACGAACACCGCAAGGGGCATTGTGCCGAACGTTCTAACGATTCTGCGGCTGAGCTGCTTCGCGCTTGAATGAACAGTTATGTATATATGTGTATATGTATACATACTTATAAATAAGTATGCATATATTTGTATATATGTATGTGTGCATGTATGTATGTGTGCATATATGTATGTATGTATAAAATCTCAATGATTTTATGTGAAGATATATAAGAACAATTTAGCATTAAACTGAAAGATCACATAATACTTTTTTAGCTGAGTACATATTCGGTTTTACAAAAAAAAAAAAAAAAAAAGGTTGGTAATGATTTCGAAGTTTCGGTTTACTAGCGGTTATCACATGTAACTCCACAGATCACAGATTAAAATTCTAATTCCACAGATCACCACTCTGTCACAGCTTCTTTTCATGAAATATTATCTATGAATATATTTCGACCTAAAAACCCATTTACAAAGCTGAAAGTGACTGAATTTCACATATTTTTTTTTCGCATTTCATCCTGTCATTACCTGAGAAATGTTTGCGAGAATATAAATCCTAAACTGGGATTCCTTGCAAATATGGTGTTGGTAGTATGATTTCCTTTTCCAGTGTGTGTGTGTGTGTGTAGGTGTGCGCGTCGCGTAGAGACACAACGAAATCTTCAAATGCCGAGATTATGGAATGGCAGTAAATTTCGCCCCCACCACTTGTCTATGTTGTCTTTTCATGGTTTTCACTCTGGTTAAACTTATGTTTCTGTACATAAATAATTTGACCATATTCACGTGTGCCTGAATGTTTGTGTCTGTGTGCACGCCCGCGTCACCCCACACCACTCACACACATGGATACCTCCCTATACATGCACTCAATACTCCGCTTCTTGATATGTTCATAATTCCTCCCCATAGAACGGCATTCTCATGTGGCACCTAGAATTATCTTGTTCCCTTCTTTCTACCACCTTTTCTCCTTTTCGTTTTTATGATAAAGGACTAGCGTCCGAAACGTTAAGGAGCTGTTCCCTTTCCTTTCAAATGTTAGACTAATAACACGTTTATCAAAATTTGTCCCTCTTGTTTTTGTTCATTCAGTGTATGTATGTATATATGTATATATGTATGCATGTGTGTGTGTGTGTATTCTAATATTTTTTGCATCAAGCAATTTATTTCACTCCGTTTCAAGTATGAATTATCATTATAGTTGATATTTCGACATAAATCGCTCACGACCAAATTATAATTACTTGCCTTCTGACATCAATTTCGCTTCATTTGTTAAACTTTCATGCATGCACAACAGCAGGTTTTTCTGTGATAAGTCCAGAAAATTCAGTAATGCATTTCAGTAATATTTTAAAGCAGAATGTTAGCTTAGTAGACAAATTAATTGGAAAAATCAGTAAAATACATTGTTTTAGGCAAATTCGTTTTCTACGGCTTTAATTAAACTTGTATAAACTGTATTTCTTGTGGACGCGCCAATGGTGGAAATGGTTTACGCACACACACACACACACACACACACACACGCCCACACCAATATACACATGCAACACTCTGGACTATAGCCTGGGGTATAACCATTCTATATCCTAGCATTTGGATGGAGAATTCAGTGAGACCGTCTCTCTCTCTCTCTGTTTCTCTCTCTCTGTCTCTCTCCTTCACCGGAAAGCAATTTGTACACTAACAACTCTATATTTGCAAAGCTGCTAGAAGTCTCTGTTCATGAAAATTTGCCAAAATTAGAAGGCTTAATGTCGATGTGACAATTTTAATCAACAGAATTAAGTTTGAAGAATATCCAAAGTCCAGCAATCTGAATTATGCTTAGGGCGTTTTCTCTCGAAATATCAGTTACACAAAGAATTTAGTACGGAAAGAGATGAAACAATTTGCTTAACAAATATACGTTCTGTTTGTATTAGTTAAATAACTAACTGAGGTACCCGGTAATAAATTACCGTTAATAAGATGTCTGTTTATAGCTACGAAACGTTTTTCGTCAAATTTTGCCATTTTTCAAAAATTTAAAATCTATATTAATGGATAGGACCAATTTGACGAAAAAATGAGTTGAGTCTGGTAGCGAACCCGTGTCGCCGTCATTTTTGTGCATGTACGAAATTTTACGCTTTGGGACAGATTTCGTGAAATTGATGTTACGACGACTAGTGTGCAAAATGCCTAAATTTTGCTTGAGAAATAAAATGCTCTTACCTATTCAAAACCTGAAACGCTGGGGAATTAAAATAACGAATTGAAATAAAAGTTTTAGCAAATCAAAATGCTAAATCGTGGCGTTCCGTCGGTTATGACAACGAGAGTTCCAGTTGATCCGATCAACGAAACAGCCAGCTCGTGAAATTAACGTGTAAGTGGCTGAACACTCCACAGACAAGTGTATTCTTAACGTAGTTCACGGCGTGATTCAGCGTAACACATTGTGTGACAAGGCTGACTCTATAGATACAACAGAAACTGGAAGAAAGGGTGAGAGCAAGTTGTGGTGAAAGAGTACAGCAGGTCTCACCCCACCCCTGCCGAAGCCTCGTGGAGCTTTAGGTGTTTTTGCTCAATAGACACTCTCAACGCCCGGTCTGGGAATCGAAACCGCAATCTATGACCACGAACCCACTGCCCTAACGACTGGGCTATTGCGTCTCCAAATGCTAAATAGATTACCGTTAATACGATGGTTGTTGATAACCATGAAACATTTTTCGTTAAATATCGGCATTTTTCAAAAAATTAAAATCTATATTAATTGACGAAAAAATGAGCAGAGTTTGGTATCGAACTCGTGTCGTCGTCATTTTTGTGCATGTGCGTAAAATGGCGAAATTTTCCGCTTTGGGGTAGATCTCGTCAAATTGATGTCACGACGGAGAGTGTACAAAATGTCTTAATTTTGCTTGAGAAATAAAATTTTCTTACCTAATCAAATCCTGAAACGCTGTGGAATTAAAACAACGAATTGAAATAATAAGTTTAAGCAAGTCAAAACATTTCGCATTGAAATGAAGAATTAGCAAATGCTAAATAGATTACCGTTAATAAGCTGTCTGTTTATACACATGAAACATTTTTCGTCAAATTTCGGCATTTTTCGTCAAATTGATGTCACAATAGAAAGTGCGAAAAATGCCAAAATTTTACGATTTTTGAAAAATCGATGCTGAATAAAAATGGATGTTTTAAAAATTCCAAGTGCGTAAGTGGCCGCATGGGCATAACCCTGCCTCCCAGTTTCAAGTTTCATCAAGGTCTGTTGGATAGTCTCGGAGGAGCTAAAGTAACAAATTCACAAACACACAAACTTGCCGTTTATTATTAGAGATTATATATATATAAACATACACATACGCACGCACAACATACATACATACATACATACATACATACATAGAACATGCATACATACACATTTGGAAAAAGAAATAGTGTGTGTGTGTGTGTGTGTGAGAGAGAGAGAGAGAGAGAAAGAGAGCGAGTGAGAGAAAGAGAGTGAGTTAAATAACACGCTGTTACAGGGACGCAAACACACCAACATCGGTTGTCAAGCGATGGTGGGAGATAAACACAAACACATAAACACACACACAGACACAAATATATGCGACGGGCTTCTTTCAGTTTCCGCCTACTAAATCCACTCGCAAAGCTTTGGTCGGCCCGAGGCTATAGTAGAAAACACTTGCCCAAGGCGCTACGCAGTAAGACTGAACCCGAAACGATGTGGTTGATAATGCATTTGTTTCTACAACATCGGAAAGTTGAACTATGAACTTGTATGCTTCTTTTTTCTTCTCCCTCTTCGTCTCCGTATTCTTTTACTCCCTTCCTCTATGTCGTCATTCCATTAATATATACCCTTCTCATTTTTCCTATTTTCCCCTATTTGTCTCTGATGACGGAATATCTCATACCCGGGGATATCCCAGAAACAGCTGTAAGACTTCGAATTTTTTCCGATAATAATAATGTATATGACTTGAGATGTTTGCTTTGCCTTAACGTTTGTTATCCTCTTTAACAATTACATATATATGGGATATGTGTGTGTGTATGTGTGTGTGTGTGTGTGTGTGTGTGGTGGCTCTTTCAGAGATGCCATCGATTGCACAGATAGCCATACTTACTAGCTATGCTGTCGACACAAAAGTAGTACAAGTAGTCAAGGAAACTTCTGATGCTAATCTTCTACAGAAAGCCCAATATGTCTTATATAAATACAGGCAAATTCCAGCCCCTCCGCTACCAACTAATTGGTGCTCAGAAGTCACAACAACGAATCTTTGGACTAAAAGGAGCGGCAATCCTAGAATCATATACGGTGCATAATTTTGAGATTGATATGAGCAACGATGCCTCGTTTCACATGTATGTCACCAAGATGGTGACAGTGTTCAGGCGAATGGCCGGATGGATTCTGCATAGCTAGCAAGGGTGGCTATCTGAGCAGCTGAGGGAATGTCTGAAGGCGCCACTATGAATAGATAGTAGTGACCCTAGGACAGTGTCCTGTGGAACACCACTTGCGATTTGTGTTTGCTTGGAGGTGGCTCCGTTGGTCACCGGTGCCTGACAACTATCTTTTAGAAAGTCGTGCAACCGCTCCCCAAGTTTTCCGCCTATGCCGAGATCCCGCAGTTTGTGACATATCATACTATGATCGACTTTATCAAGGGTTTTTGCAAAGTCGAGATACTTGAATCATTTAGCAGCTGTTTCAACACCCAGTCGTAGTGTTGCAAGAGCTATGTTAGGCAGTTTCTACCTGGTCGAAATCCATGCTGGTTGTCAGTCAGCAAGTCATTTTCTTCAAGGAAGACGATTAGTTTTTTGCGGACTATTCGTTGCATGACTTTGCTGACGTGTGACGTCAGAGATAGGCCTATAATTTTTAGCATCTGCTCTGCTTTCTCCCTTATGGACAGGGCATATTATCCCTTTCTCCAGTTTGTCTGGGAGCTTATCACTAGCAAGAAAGCTCTGGAAAAGATGGTGCAGTGGTTTTTCAAGGGCTCGTTTGCACGATTTGAAAAGGAACGCTGGAAATCCACCAGGACC
>JAOPJW010004870.1:75695654-75706603 GCA_027122535.1 Octopus maya
CCTGTTATTGATTCCCCTCCGAGCCTAACCTATAGTTCTTAGTACCATACTCATACTATGCACCCGACCATATGACTACATGCTGTCGGAATTTTTTGCTACCAATCTTTCATTCGGCTACCTACCCACTTCAGCACACGTTCATATATAAGCTCTGCTTTCTGCTACCCGAACACACCATTGTCTTTGACTTTCTCGATTAATCATTTTTATCTTTTAAAGGTATGAAAATCTACGCGATGTTCTGGACTGTAGTTCTCTTGGCTGCAGAAACGGCCAAACCAAATGTGTTGCTGACCTCAGTAACTTACTTGCGTTTTTCGCAGTCCTCAAACCAGTAGCCAAATATTTTATCACATAGGTAGTATCAAACTTTTCCGGACTAGTTATGTTTAATAAAGAGTAAATTATTTACCTAAGTAAATAATTTCGACATTTCGACATTTGCACCTTGCGCAGCAATACAATGGTCCCAGCGTTCGTGACACTTTTGGAATCGGGCCTAGAAGTCGTTTTTCGTGACCGAGTCAAGGACCTTCTGCGAGTTGGTTTTGATCTCCAGAACGGTGTTAAAAGGGCGACTTTTGAGCTGCATTTTCCTTTTGAAGAAGGGATGGAAGTCCACAGGTGCTAAATCTGGCGAATAGGGATCCACAGATCTAGTCACTTTCCCCTAATGTCCTTCCTCAAGCGCTTCAAAACCTCGCAGTAGAACTCTCCCTTGACAGTCTGATGCTGGGGGACGAATTGTCGATGCTCAATATCATTGATGTCGAAAAAAAATAATAAACGACGTGCATGATCTTCTTTGAGCTACGGCTCCGTCGTGCGCCGGGCCATTGGAAATATTGGGTACGAACCATTGCCTCGTCGCCGTAAGCTTGCCGAAGCATGCTCAATGTCTCAGTAACAGACTTCCCAAGATTAAAGCAAAATTTCACGTTGGCTCATTGTTCCATCTTCATGTCCATGACAAAAATTGCAGACTGCAGCATACACGTGATCACAAGAACAAAAATCTCAAAACTTGCGAAGTAAAGACTGCAATTTCGCTCAGCATACTGGCTCATGAAGTCTCTGCCAGCTCTCAGTGCATATGTAACTGTGTGCTACCATCTGTAGGCAAGTTAGAAAACTAGTCCGGGAACTTTCTGATACCACCACGTACAGATATAATTCTCCGATGGTCTGATGCACTTTGGATCTATCGAGACCTTAGACACAAGAAACAACGTCTTATCACCAACCTAGGTAACTTTGCATAACTTTAACGACTCAGCTTATTCTGAACTTGCTTCCTCCCTCATTACACTACTTTCTATCTCCACTGATGAGAGTATCATGCGTGTCACTTTAAATGTGTAACTACTGGACGAATAATTGCACATACTATGGTGACACGCATGTAATCTTTCCATTGGTATTTTTGCTTACTTTTCTACTTTAATTATTTAAACATTATTCCGTTAGTGAATTGACAGAGTCACTAGAGCTTTGGAAAAAAATGCAGTGTTTTTCGGTTCTGAGTTCAATTCCTTCCGCAACCAGCTTTGCCTTTCTTCAGGTCGATAAATGAGGTAACAATCAAGTACCAGGCCGATGTAATGAACTAATACTCTCTCTCCCAAGCTTTAGGCGTT
The DNA here is from genome assembly GCA_027122535.1 of Octopus maya. Taxonomy (NCBI): domain Eukaryota; kingdom Metazoa; phylum Mollusca; class Cephalopoda; order Octopoda; family Octopodidae; genus Octopus; species Octopus maya. Next base: position 75,697,295 of record JAOPJW010004870.1, read on the forward strand.
GTATATGTGCTACAAGCAAATATTTCAACGGTGTTTACTCCTTTCTACTATCTTGTCGATCTCTATATTTATTACTTTGCCTTTTCCTTAAATTTCTGTTTTTTTTTTTATGAATATTGCCCACTTTTCTTTATCTTCTATACGCCCTAGTGATTTTTCATTCTGATTGTTAGTTAATTAGTTTTCCTCCTCATTTCCACTAACATTGTGTACATCTTTGTAATTGCACGTATATTCTTTCAAACCATCGGCTCTTTTGAGCTCCCTTCTCAATTATCTCTTAATCTATCTGGACTGGCCCTCTCCTCCTCGCTCCAATTTCAACTTACCTGGCTCATCATAGAAACTTTGATCCGCTCCATTTCACCTCACTATCCTACATATCCACCAGCTCATATGTCACCTCTTCTTTCCTCACATCAACCTTTCATCATAGCTTCCCAGGTCTTCCATCTCTTATGGACAATTCTATGTTCGTGATATTAAGGCCTTCCTAGTCTCTCGCCTACAACAAGACTACAGTGTCCCTAATCTTATATACTTCAATATTTACAGCAATAAATTCTAAGAACTAAAGTCTTATATTTGTGCTGATGAATCGTAAACTCATTCAGTACCTCAAATATATTTTCAGTTGTTTCAGACGAACTCGCATCGAAGGAGTTTCATCCGGAACCATCTCATTTCCTATTTTTAGACATAGTATATTTAAGATCACACTAACCATTGTGTCCTTCCTCTACTAGAATGATATGGTGCGATTCGAAAATGATTTGACTGCTTGAACTTCATTGTTCGAATTGTTCAAGGTTATAGTATGTTACACTACCACTAACTCAGTGAACAAGCAACAATTAATTTACATGGAGTTGAAATCCAATGAAAAAACCCTGCCAAGCTAATTTCAGTTCTCTTTCCCATATAACAATACATTTTGCACATATTTTACACGGCGCACCTTCCATTACTTTCCCATAAATTCTGTATTCAATAACCATATCTCGCTACTATGTTGTTTCATATAGATTACACATGCTACACACAAGAGAATCTCTTTCGCTTTAGATACATTTCTAGGAAGAATAGTATTAGATCTATTTGTATAGCGTTAATTTTGAGTGGTAGTGAACACACGTATTTTGGAACACAATGTTACTTCAATAAGCTTTTCTTAGATATCTTAATTGTTGTAATTACTAGTGTGTGCGTACATGTCGTGAGCATAATTCCTTTAGTTTCTTCCAAATGGTGTCTCTGACGCATGAAACACTTTTATGAATTTTCAAAGAAGTTTCGCGTATATTCAATTTAGCTTCTACATAGGTGAAGCTTTGTATGCGACCAATCGACAGCTGATAGATTAAAATAAGCTAATGATTGCAGTTCTTCAAATCTCTTGCCAATGTATGTATAATATACAATCATTAGTATTCTATTACTAAACTATTATACGTGGCTGAAAATGAAGCAGGTTGGTCAGTATGATAACTCTCTCATCCTCATCTTTCCAAATCGATACTTATTGAATGGCCGTTATTATAGTGAATACATTTTCTAATGAAACGCATTGAGTAGAATAAATGCAAATACGAAAATAAAGATTGAAACCCTTCGCTTCAATAAAAGGGATTTCAAATTTAAACACAAGCCAGAACTTTTGAAGAAAAATTCTAGTCAATTATTTCGCCTCCAGTACTTAACTGGCTTTATTTTAAAGACGTCAGAACAATGAAAACCGAAGTCGACCCTGACAGTTTTGGAAGACAAGGGATGTAAGTAAATACTGCAACGTCTTTTGTCCGTTCGCTTGATTTTAGTAGCAGCCTACCAAGCAGCAGTAACACTGTATACAGTATAAATATAGCATTTATAGATACATCACATGTAAGCGCTAACGCTGATATAAAACAAAAGAAATATTAAAACGAATTATAAAGAAAACAACTTACAAATACATATAAGCAGACATTAGCATGCTCGCACACCTACACACGCAGACACACACACATACACACACATACACACATATGCAGACGACGTCACAGGGAACCATAACAAATATTTTTTAAAAATTAGCTTGTTGATTCTTTTCAAATATTCAAAATGCAGTAAACAATGGGAGAAGGAGAAAACCATATGTTATTTTTCCACATGTTATATACGAGTGTTTACAATTCTTTTTTTTTTTTTTTTCGTAAATAGAAACTAATCTATGCTTATCTACAGCAACAATGTAGAAGAAATTACTTCGAAAAGTGAAATCAAACGCAACGGATGCCGGAGTTGCTGAATATGTAAATATTATATCAATTATAAATAGAAAACGGTTTCTGATTCAGACACAAAGCCAGCAATTTTGAGGTGAGTGTTCATCCGGAAAATATAAAATACAACGTTTACCTAGGCTAGATTTGAACTCAGAAATTAAAGATATTTCTCCCGACGTCCTAAACAGTCTATCAGCTCGCCGCCTTATGAATGATTGTTTTAAATATTGTCACGAGGCCAGTGAATTGGAGAGGGAAATTTCCAGGACGTAATTTGTCGCGTTTGTGAATTGTCGTAATTTTGTCCTTGGAAATATTGTCTATAGAACCATCATGGTTGTGGGTGACGGGTCGAGTTTACCATGAAGTTATTAGAAATCCTTTTGACTTTGGGTCAAAATAAAGGGCTATTTGCGAGGCGGTGGAGCAAACAAACTATTGTGAAATACGAAGATATCTACATTTTGTTTTGGTGGATGGTTTTGTATTAATTCAAATATGAATGAGAAGCAGCCCAAGGAATATAAACAAAACAAACAATATCGAACGAACATACAAAAGGTATGTGGATTGCCAGTTCGTGAGCAGGACATGATTTATAAGTATGGGAGAAAATTTCTCGTCAATACGTCAAGTGTAAAAACACCTAGAAGTCATAGACAAGTAAGATAACTCTTGCCAAGTCCCGTTGTAGTTGTGACTTATCAATACCACGTACCCAAAACGAGACCAAACTTAAACTAAATCGCTATTTGGACTATCCTGTAAATGCAAAGGCTGTGATATTTTTACAGATGTATTTTGTGGCGAGATAAAGAATGATTTGAATTTGTGTATGATCGAGTATACCTCTATGTAATGAAACTTATTGTTTGAAAGACGTAACCAGTAAAAGATGTGAACTTAGAACTCAAAACGACAATACTCAAAGATAGACGTTCTCAATTCAAAATGAGAAATGGTCAAATAGTTGCTGTTAAAAGAGTTTTAAGAGCCATAGCTGCATCAGGATAATTTAGAGGGATGCAAAATGGAGACTTTGAAGTATAGTAAGTACAGATCAACATTATTGATACCTAACTTAAAATGCTGGTAAAACTGGATTTTAGAGCGAAGATATACCACGGGCAGCAAATATATAGCTAACAAAAAAAAAAAAAATTCGTCTCACTGAGGAATATAACGAGTGGTTTGTATCTTAGTAAGAGCTGGTGGCCTCTATTCCGGTTGAGATTTGTATAAGATTTATATTAGACCGCATATGCAAAAAACACAATAATCGAAAAGGATAACTCAACGGTTATGATATTGGATAGACACTAAAGTTGGCTAAATGTAAAAGTAAAGGTCTAGAAATGATATAAATTGCTAAAAATAACTCACAAAAAAAAAATCTTTATATCAATTGAATGAACTACCATCCTAAACTGTGAAAAACGCATCCTTTCATAATTTAAGCCAAATGTTTAAATGTTATTTTGGCGGGATTAGATTTCGCTACTTTTAGAGTTGCCAAACATGTTTGACAGTGAAGCGGGTTTAGAGCTGTGAAACATAATGCATTGGATGACTGATAGTAAGTAGATAATTGTAGAGTGAGGAAAAAAAAAGATTTAGGTGGAAGAATGGTTAATTCTTCCGAGTGTTCTTTTGTTCTCTCTATAGTTAACTACTTACAATCAGTCGTTCATTGAATTATGTTTCAGAGTTCTAAACTCTGAACGCCGTCAAACACGATCGGCAATACTAAGTGTAGAGAAGACTGATACCACCAGGGTTAGCTTAAATAATTAGCTTAAATGATAAGGATGTGAGACCGTTTATTGTATACAAACCAAAGTTAGATAATAAAATACTATCCAAGCCTATGGATGTTATGCTTATTCAAGAGGGAAAGATTTGGCAAATATCGCAGTTGAGAAATTTCAGAGACATGGCGATGCATATGCTAGCCTGGTTGCCAGAATAGCATAAGCAATGAAAACCAAAGTTGATTTATTTATTTATATTTGATTGCAACAGTAGCAAGTCTGAATCTATGAAGCTGATGTAGAAAACAAGTACAGGATATTTAATGGTAAGTTTGATTAGAAATCGAAACATATAGCTATAGTTATTTTAGATGTGTGCCTTCTTTATACTCTTTTTGCAGTAAGTCAATATAACAAAAGAGTTTAGGATTCGCAGAATGCGTTTACGTCCTGACATAGCAACGTTTTATTTCTTTGCAAACTGTTATGGAATTATGAGCTTTTGTGTCTAAAAGGAAAGGTCAAATTAAGTCATGCGAATGTTATTATAAGCTTTTCGTATTTTTTAAAATTCTTTTGTAGCTTTATACATGAAACAGGATCTTATTTAAGCTATTCAGTAAAAATAATGATTCTCTGACTAACTGGACTGTTTGAAATTAAGAAATGTTTAGCAAAAGGAAAAGAGTAGATAAAATAAGGATAATAAAATTTCAGCTGAATTTTTCTTAAGTTTATAATATTCAGAAAGATTATTCATATAAATTCTATTCAGCTGTTATTGTTTCTGAGACTACTGCATATTTTAGGAATGTTGTTAATTTTTCTTTTTACTGAAATCGCTTCGTATCAGGTTTTCGATTTTTCCATAAAAACTTAATATGATATGACTACAGATAGAATTGCGTGATCAATGATCGACTGTATTGATATTGACATAGGCTGCATATTGTGGTCATCTAAATCTCCTGTCCATTTTAAATCTCTGAACTCAACTCTGACTGCAATATAATCCAAAATCTTACTCATTTATATAAACCAGATGTTCCAAAGAAAGATTACATTTACATGCAAATCTTTCAATGTGACTATCTATTTTATTATAAATTTTGAATATCAGTTCCAGGTATAGATAGAACTTCAATCTATCTTCTACGAAAAAAACAAAGAAAACAAAGTATACACGAACTTAAACTTTCTAGAAATCCAAAACATCTATTACTAGAGATGTAATTTACAAGCTGGGTACCGTATAAAATTGTAAGAATGCTAAATTTACATTTGAATTATTATTTCTACTATTTTTTCTTGCCAGTTACTGCCAACCAGACTGAATTCAAGTGAATATTACTCCATTTAAATGGTCAATGAAAACAGAATAATCTATTTGCATTGAATATTTCTGAATATAATTATCCTATCTCTGGCAGTAATATATTTTCTGAATGTATCTAAGACAGTTAAACTTTCAAATATTTTATGCCAATGTTCTTATTCATTCGAACATATAAAGAGAATAGTGTTTTCCGCTTGGGAATTTTATAATTTCAATCAATGTATATTTAAAAATTAACCAGCTATTTATTCTCATTGCAATAATTTAAACATTAATGATTCGTGAGAATAAAACATTTTAGAGCAGTCATTCATATGTGTGTTTCTTTTGTTAATACCCAGGTCAGCTCTGATCGAGCAGGTTTATGATTAATGACATTAATGGCATTCCAAATGTAACCTTTCTGTCTTTTAGTAAATGTTCGATTGCATAGTCCTATGTATTATTCTTTTATTAAGCGACAGGTTTGGTCATGAGGAAAATAATTCCCTTCTTTAGCGACTGGCAGAGTAGCTAGTGAAATCTTTGGAGAAAAGAAGTAGCAAAATGATTGACTGATTCCTGATTTCTTTTTTATCTGAGAGATCTTTGAAAACACACAAAATTTGTTTTGCCGCTATAACGGTTTGTTACTCCAGAGAAATTACTGACTAGTGGGAGTTGAACTGTATACACTAGTAATTGAAACAGCTATTTAATGCGTATCGCTTGTGTCAGTATATTCTTCCTTTTATAGAACTTATTGCTCACTAATTTACGCATCGATATTGCTTACAGTTGAATCACATATACAGCTGCATAGTTAATAAAATTGTTTGGCATTGACATTTCCTTGGGTTGAACCTACTGCGTTGGACCTTGGTCGGAATTCTTCTACAATAATTTCGTGTTGACCACATTTCGGAGAACTTTGCTCTCTGTGTGTTTCTCTGCTTGTTTGTTTGTTTGTGTGCATGTGTATGTGAGTATGCAAACACACACGAGTTGATATGTATAAAGAAAATAAGATATGGTAGAAAATGCTCAATCAATCTTCGCATGAAGTACATTTCGTACCGCTTTCCGTCTTTTGGACTTTTTCAACTAAGAGTAAAATAAGGAAAACCATTAAATTAACGAAAAAAAGAAAAAAAACTAAGTGAAATGTTTTGTAGATATCTGCATAGTCTTTAAATAGGTAAATATTTCCGTAGTCTTCAGATAGTTTGTCTCTCTCTCTCTCTCTCTCTCTATTCCTTTGTAGATGCCTCGAATGTGGGTAGTAATAAATCTGAAGGAATAATTTGTGTACAGAGAATTGATGGTTTAAGCAGGAGCAACCGAAGGAGGAGAAGAAGAAGGAGAAGAAGAAAAAGAGAAGAAGAAGAAGAAGGAGGAGGAGATAATGGAGCAAGAGAATTAGGAGTAGGGAAAGACGGAGAGAGAGAAAGGAAAGAAAGGAAAAGGAAAAATACAGGAGTGCTGTGACACTTCTTTAACGGTCAAATGACCTAAACGTGATCTGTTGTGGTTGTAGCAGTAGTAGTTGGAATTGTTCTACATTCTGTAGTAGTTTCATCTATGGTGGTGGTGGTGTGTGGGGGGCATTCAAAATAGGTTTATATTTTGCGATAAAAAATATTTCTTTGCTAATGCGCTGTTTATAGCTTGCATTGTCCCTGGATTTATAGAGGGGAAAAAATTATAAAGTTGGTAGCGCAAATATCGATGTGCTCGCTTAATCCTATTTTTCTGTATTCTCGTATTTTAATCTATGTACCGTCATCCTCTGGCGTAGACTATTATTAGTTTGACCAATATATTGTTCTCGACACCCTGAGCAAATTAATACATATATTAGGTTTTCCGAAGCACATGTGAAGTTGTTTTTCACTGTAAAACGTTGACACATATACCACAGTTGGGTCTTCCACATTTTTTTTTACTGTCGGTTTCGATGTTGTTGGCAAGTGTACTTGGGCCTAGACTTTTCATTGACTAAGGTTTATTTTGATCTTTATGATAGTGTGCATTTGGAGGATTTGATCCATTCTATAGTCCCAATTTAGTAAAGGGTTGTTCTGTAGGATGGCGTCGAAAGCCTCATTGTTTAGGGGGTTGTGCGTGGATATGTATGGTAGGGCCTTTGGGTATAAATCCTTCTTTAGTTTGGGGTGTCTGAATTTCGTGGATGTTGAGTTGGGGCACGTTGAAAATCTATATCAATTAGTGATGGTGAGTAGTTCCTGCTGATGAGTGTATTCTTTAGCGCCTTGTCTTATTTTCCTTATATATATACTTGTATATTTGAAGATAAGCAACAAAAATTCAATAGGTTATAGCAGTACGTACGTTTCGTACAAGCTCCATTTATTCATGTAGTGAGAACACCACATTATTATATACTTGTGTATGTGTGTATTCGTGTGTTATATATGTTTTTGCGTGTGTATGCATCTACAGGACAACCGCTGTTTGTTTGTTTAAGTCCTGTAAGTTAGTGGGTCACCAAAAAAAAAAGACATAGAAAAACTACTGGGATCGTACTGAGCAATGTTGGATTTTGTTTTGTGAAGACGATTGTTTAGTTTATTACGTAAATGCTACTTTTTCTCATCAAAGTTTGTTTCAGTTGATATGAAGCAAAGAAACATTAGACAAAATGGGGCAGTTTAATACTTTCAAAAGATCTAAAGCAATAGGGTGATGTTTGATGTATTTTCGTCAAGTAGTATTAGGCGTCATGCACGATTAAACACAACAAACGACCAACGTGGATTCTACTCAAAACCCTTACACACACAAAGATGAATTGAAATGGAAATTATTATTGCCGCTTAGCTCAGGTGAATTCACACCGAACGTATAATCAAAAGCTTTTTAGCCGATAGAACACCGTTTACTTTTGAAGCGCGGTTTATTAAGAAATATACCAACGCATGTCGCATTTTAAAATACTGTAGGGTGTAGTTTGATGGAGATTTGGCTGCTTTGTTTCGCAGATCGAGTATTCTCATAGATGTTGAATTTATGTGGTAACGATGGGTCGGTGACGATGGCGAATATTTAAACGAGAGATATATGAAACAATGAAAACAGGATGTCAGTAAATTAAAAAAGAAATTATAAAATACATCCAACTAAAAGGATCAAAAGTTCTTCGCGAGGCATAGGTTCATAAGGAAAGCTCGTCCACAGTTATTGGCTATTTGATGTCATCATACACCAGAAATAGTCATGCTGCTGGATGTACATCAGGAGTTCCATAGAATCCGTAGAGTTTATATAAATAGGTATACGATAATAAATGGAATTAACGAGAATCTTTGTTTAAATTCATTACAATTGTTTCGGCGCATTCTCGCATTATCATAGGTGGGATGTTGTGCACTCATTATCTTTACATCCCAGGCGTAGAATACATCCCGTCAGATGAGTGTTTAAACAAGTTCCTCGTTTGATAGTCACGCTATTTCACTCAGTTTAATTATCTATATCGTGAGTAATGAGTCATTGAGACAAAGAAACAGTTGACATGTGGTGGCATGGCCAGTCACAGCCTGCTTATCACTTCATTATCTTTTTTTCTTTACTATTTTCTAATCTATCTAATTCTTTTTCCTTATAATCTGACCTTTGGATAGGATAGAAATTTATAGTCAACCGAACCCTTTTATAATTTTTATTAGTATTTATATGCATATCTTTATTTTCATGTCTATTTTTTATCTATGTATTTTTATCAATGGATTTTTGTATTTTGATTTTAAGTGTATCTTCTCTCTTTCTCTCTCTCTATCTCCCTCCCCCTCTCTCTCCCTCTCTCTCTCTCTCTATCTCTCTCTCTCTCTGAATCTACGACTTTAGTTCTGTCTGTAAACTGTCAGAATGACACATTACGCTAGGTATGTCACTCTAGGTATGCTTTATTGAACTGAGTGAAATGGCGAAAGTGTCTAACGTGGGACTTACTTGA
>JAOPJW010004870.1:76111273-76122387 GCA_027122535.1 Octopus maya
GGTTTATGTCAACAAATTGGAGACCCTGGTGCAATTGAAGGAGAACATCAATAGAGAAATCAGAGAAGTGGGGTCTGAAATTCTTGAGGATGTTATGGTGCAAGTTTTGCGAAGCTGCTATTTAAACGATGTCATTTTTCATATGTGATGTAGTGGTGTTGTAAAATTTGACTTATGCATATTAATTTCCATTACGTCCTTTATATTGTATCAAAATTTCATGCATTTATTTGTAAGGTTAAGGATTTTATTAAAAATTGAAACCCATCAGTGACTTTTGGGATACCCTGTATTTATAAATATAAAAATATTTATTTTGAAAAGACTGAGTACCAATTCTTTATGAGAGAAAGTTTTAGGAAGATTTTCTAAACCCTTTTGACACCAAGTCACCCTGATTCTTTGATACAAGTTTCTTGTTTTAACCCTTTAAAATTTAAAGCAGACAGAGGAAGAAGGAAAGAAATGGAAATAATGTGCAGGTGCGTAGATTGTTAAGAATGTGTGAGAAAAGATGAACATAGTGTATGGGGAGAGACATGTAAAGCGATAGGAGCAAGTCAACAGGATGTTGCTCAGGAGAGAGGGAGTGATAATTCAGTAGCTCAAAAAGGTGATCAGTGTAAAATGTAAGTGGAGAGCGACAATGTTAAGAATGAAGGATGAATGCCAAGTGAAGAGGTTATCATAAAAAGATGAGGAAATATTGTGCATTCATTTAATTACAGCAGTAAAATACTGCAGTTTGGCAAGTGATGGGCAGATCTATGATAGAAAGACAAGGGATGGCAAGGAAGGCTTGATGAACAGATTGGGCAAGAAGCCCAGTTACGTATATAAAGATGATACTTTCAGATGAGATACATGGTTATCCCAGTAGGAACAAGAGAAAGGATAGTGGAAATCAGGTGAAAGGATTATACTCTCAAGACACAAGAAAGTGAATAGAGAAAGAGAATAGGAGCAGAGAATCAAAGAGGTGAAAGGAGAGAGACAAGTACAGGGAATGTAAGGATAATGTGTGATATATATATATATTTAAAGGTGAGGTTGGAGAACAATATAATAAAACTGTAGATAGATGAGAAATAGTGAGATGAAATGAAATGTGGGAGAGAGAGAAAGAGAGAGAAGATGCATAGTGACAGAGAACAGACAGAAATCCGAAATGGAGCAATGGTGGAAGATATGAGAGGGTGTTCAGGGGAAAGGGAACTTTCAGTGGATATACAGTGGCAAGGGATGATGTTGGGAACACAGGATGAGTGGCAGAGGAAGTGATTCCAAGAAGTGGGATAACTGGTAGCTCAAAAAAAAAAGGGGGGGGGAGTATGTGCAATTATGTTCTTGTATAGTTGCAGCAGCTGAGAAATAGTGCCATAGTTAGAAGGGTGAGGGAAGGGTGTGTGTTTCTTGGAAGTCTTGACAAGAACATATGTAATGTGGAAGTATAGACATTAACAATGTACTTCTATGATATTTTTACTGAAATAGACAGGTCCTCTCTGGCACAGTGAATCATCATTCATCTCAGTCCTTTGTCATACCCTCCATGAAGCTCAACAACACCAAAGTCAAACTTCACTACTTCATCCCATGTCTTCTTGAGTCTCCTTCTTTCATGAGTTGCATCTATATTTAGAAGTTGGCATGTCTTTATGCAGCTGGTGTCATCTATTAGCATCACAAGACCATACCAACACAGTCTTTTTTTTTTTGCACACTACATCTAATGCCTCTTATGCCCTATTTTTCTCTCAACAAATTTGCACCTTGCTGTATATGTACACTGACATTGCACATCCAGTGAAGCATGCTAGCTTTGTTTCTTTCTAGTCTTTGCATGTCCTCTGTATTCACAGTACACATTTCACCACCATGTAGTATTGCTGTTTCTACACAAGCATCATACAATCTGCCATTCACCCTCTGAGAGAGGCCTTTTCTTACAAACAGAAGAAATGGCTCTCTGAACTTTCTTCAGCCAGTTCATATTCTAGCAATTATACTTTCAGAGCATCCTTCTAATTAGGTCATCTAAGTAACAGAAAATGTCTACTACCTCCAAGGATCTGGGCATTATGAAATGTGATATACATGCTGTCTGCACAACAGGTTCTATTCACAAGAAACTGGGTAACTGATGACTATGGTAGAAGACACTTGGTGAAGGTGTCATGGAACTGAACCCAGAATCACATAGTTGTGAAGCAAACATTTTAACCATACAGCCATGTCAACAAATGAAAGTAGATGAATAGAATGGAGGACAAAAAGATTCATAGAGATCCTATTTAGAAAGAGTAAAATAATATCTTTAATGAGTATGAAATCCTTCTATATTTCTAATTAATATTGAAATAACTACTAAAAGCTTTGGTAATTATTGATTTCACCAGAAGAAGACACCAGTAAAGATATTACAGAAACCAGGAGAATGAATGGAGGGAGGAGCTTTCCCTAATTAATTAGCTCATCGAGACAACATTATTATCTATCTACCTTGAAATTAACATGAAAATCAAAATGTCATCCATAAAGTGGTTACAAGGCTTAAATTAAAATATTTTTCCCTTTCTCTCTTTTTTTTTTTTTTTTTTGCTTGTTTCTGATTCAAACACCGTGTATAATACACCCTTTTGTTTCACACTCAAACAAAACCAAACTTGTCTAAACAGATACAAGGACCTTGACAATATTAATAATCAATATTAAATCAACAAGTTTAATAATCAAATAGACGAACTTGATGTGTTATTTTCTATCTCTTATCACCATGGCCACAGTCTTTCCTGATAAGTGTACAATAATAATCTTTTCTACTATAAGCACAAGGCCTGGATTTTTGTGGGGAGAAGGACAAACAATCACATCAACCCCAGTACTTGACTGGTACTTAATTTATCAACCCTGAAAGGATGAAAGCCAAAGTTGACCTCAGAGGAATTTGAACTCATAACATAGCGATAGATGAAATACCACTAAGCTTTTCACCCAATGTACTAATGACTCTGCCAGCACACCACCTTAATGATGATAATAATAATCATTTCCACTATAGCCACAAGGCCTGAAATTTGGGGAAAGGGACAAATTGATTACATCGATCCCAGTGTTTCACTGGTGCTTAATTTATCGACCCTGAAGAGATGAAAGGCAAAACTGACTTCAGCAGAATTTGAACTCAGAACATAAAGATGGACGAAATGCTGCTAAGCATTTTGCCCAGCATGCTGGTGATTCTGCCAGCTTGCCACCTTAATAATGATAATAATAATGATAATAATAATAATAATAATAATTCAGTCTACTAAAGGCACAAGGCCTGAGATTTTTGTGGGGAGGGGATTTATCAATTATATTGACCTCAGTGTTCCACTGGTGCTTATTTCAACAACCCCAAAAGGATGAAAGGTAAAGTCAACCTCAGCAGAATTTGAACTCAGAACCTAAGGACAGACAAAATGCTGCTAAGCATTGTACCCAGCATGCTAACAGTTCCACCAGCTCACAGTCTTCAAATAATCCTTTCTACTATAGGCACAAGGTCTGAAATTTGGAGGAGGGGGATAGTTGATTACATCAACCCAATACTCAACTAGTACTTATTTTATCAACCCCAAAAGAATGAAAGGTGAAATCAACCATGACAGAATTTGAACTCAAAACAGTGATGAGCGAAATACCACTAAACATTTTGTCCATCATGCTAACAATTCAGCCAGCATGCCACCTGAATAACAATAATGGTTTCAAATTTTGCCACAAGGGCAGCAATTTTGGTGGGAGGGGATTAGTCAATTACATCAACCCAGTGTTTCACTGGTACTTAATTTATCAACTCCAAAAGGATGAAAGGCGAAGTTGACCTCAGCAGAATTTAAGCTCAGAATGTAGCAACAGATGAAATACCGCTAAGCATTTCTCCCAGCTCACCACCTAAATAATAATAATGCAAGGTAGCTCTTCTTTATGGGATATGATTTTGAAAACAGAACAACAGCACATTTTGCCATGAAGTTTCCTTGTAGATCACATATTTTATACACAAGAGTATAGAAAATCTGTGCAATGATTTATCGGCAAGCTCTATTCACTTACAAGACATCTCGTCAAATATCATCAATCCAAATCTATAAAATTAATATCTCTTGTTTCATATAGATTGTGACTATCATGTCTAGCAATGTGTGATATCAATTTTTTTTTCACTGTAAGCAAGTTATGAGGAGTTGGTTGCTATTGTCAAGGCTTAGCAACTGCATCTTGCCTGTTGCTTCTTCGATATTGAACACTCTTTCATTTATTTATTTATCTGTCTAGTTGTATGACCTCAACATGTATTACTTTCTCACTGCTTTCAGTAACTGGACTGTGACCATGCTGGGGTACCACCTTCAAGGTGAACACCAGTTTTTGAAAAGGTACAAATATAAACATACACATAAACAGACATAGATACAATATATACATATAGTAATACTTCACTTTACAAGGACCCACTTTATGGGACCCCAGGTCTATGAGTTTTATTTCATCATAAATATAAGAACCCAAATTTTGAACAAATTGCAGAAGTGTCTACTATCATAACAAATGCTTCTGCGTGTTACTAAGAAATTTATATAGAGTGAAAGAAAGTTTCTAAACAAACAACTTTAGACTTGTATACTGTCAACTTAATGTAACAGTCCCAATAAGAGAATAATACTGCTGCTATTTAGCCCTAGGAAGCTGGACCGCTTCCTGTCGGCCTTGACACATTTCCTGTGTCCTTATGTTTGTGAGGGGGAGACAAGCACCTCCACCCAGCCTAGTCTGCATTCACCTTTCATCCTTTCATCCCAGCCTAGTCTGTCATCAGCTGGCATGACCAGCTGCCTGAAGATGCCTGTCAACCTCTCACAAATATATATATTTCTAGTGAAAACACATTCACTGATTACAAAAATTAGAAATGATCTAATGCAAATGCCTTGTAAGTGCCAATGGTTTCATGAAATAAATGCATGAGACATGCATTTCTCACGAAATTAGACGACAGATTCATATATCATATTACTCATTCCCGCTACTGCAGGGTAAACTGATGAGATATAAAAACAAAATGTACCACTCAAAACGGACTGAAATTCAAGAATGATCCGTAGACAGACAAGCAAATGACTTATACACTTAGCTATTCCCTCTCAAAATTAATTCTTCAAGCCTATAGATATATGAATGCTAGTCCTTTTCTATTCCAATAATAGTTTTTGTGACAAGTGTATGTTTCACTTGAAATATTCTGCGTGAAGTGTTTCTTCTTTCTTCATTGTCATTTTAACTCCTAATGATAGCTGCTGCTGTTTAGCTCCATGTTATCCTTAACTGAACAAAACTTTGATAAGAGGCGTTTCAGCTGTGACAACTTGCTCCTCACTTAATCATTGCATATCTAGGAGTGTAGCGTTCCTCAGGTTTTGAGTTAATAGAGTGTAGTTTAAGATATTTGGCAGCTATTTTTTGTAAGTCGAAAGACTAAGTACTTTGTTTCTCTTTGACTTGCTCCAATACTTGAATTTTGACTTATTTTGGTTCCTGAAATTTATTTCTTTCAAAAAGGTATCACAAAAAATGCCTCACGGAGTTATCTTTCAGAATTTATTACTTCTGGTTTCTAGATCTCTTTAGATATCAACAGAAGGAAATATGGCATGAAAATTCTAAATGGTACTCTAGGTTTTTCGAATAACTTACTTTAAAGGGAAAGAAAAAATAATCGGCTAACTGACGACAGTATAATTAGTAGACGAATTCGAGACATATAAGCATCAAAGTTGAAATGATATCACTTCATAAGTCATGGCACAGCAAGATGTCGACTAAAATGATATTTTGAAAAAATTTAATGGAACAAATAAAACAGTATATTGATAAAAGTATCTAGCTCTAAAAACGTTCGCTTTAGATACTGCAAAGCACCGGAGATTAGGTGTGTACAGCAGCCAAAGATAATTAATTCCTCTCATAACAGTAGATTAAATGCAACCTATCTGATGAAAACGTTGACGTAGATACTGAAGACATTTTACTATCGTTTGTTTGCTTCTGTTTCAATGTTTAATCTTTTTTAGTTTGCGTTATCAGATATGGAATTGGATAAGTTGTTCTAAAGTCACTAACATTCATATCAAGGTTAGATTTGAAAGTGTACTTATTTAGCAAGACGACTTACAAATTGAAACTATCAACTATTAGGAAAGGAAGTAAGCTATACTTTCAAAGATAATAGAGATAAAATACATTAAAAAAAACATTCAGATAGTAAACAATTCTGGTTTGTAAAATATAATTAGAAATATTAAAAAAATGGCAGATACTTTTCTTAAAAATGTATATTTTCTAAGTGGCTTCTTTTCCTTCTTTAATTACAGTTATATGCATTGTTTTCAACATAATACAATTGTGAAATATCTTGGAGCATATCTTATTTAAATGCACGTGTACATATATTAGCCAATGCCATAGAAAAAAAAAAGAGATAAGGTCTGGGGAAGTCATTTATACAACTTAGTTTCGGATCCGGGCTGGCGATATTATTTCAAAACATAATTTGAAAACATATTTTTACAAGTAATGATGATAATAAGTCTTCCTTATTGGAGACAGGAGCTCGAATAGATTCAATTTCAATAAAATGGAAAAGTCGTTAAACTGGAGACATGCAAATATGCATGAGTCAGACAAGTTAAAGATGAAAGATATGTACAGTGTTAGCAAGTTAAAAATTAAAAACAACGCACTTGATTACGTTGAATTGATAGAAAAAAGCATAAGAGAACATACATTTTAAAAGTCTACTGGCATAGATCACTCGACCAGTTTCTGGAAATATGAATGGGGCACATTTTGTACGACGCCAAAGATTACGCCTAGTACCATCTCATGCTGCAGTACCATCTTAGGAACCTTACTGACTTGTTTTTGTCATCGATGTTATACCTTCTGGGTAGAAAGCTCTTAAATGGTTTTTACTGACACGTGTAACAACCTGAAGTCGCATGACTCAGGACCACAATCAAAAGATACTAGGTTTGGTTTCCGGACCGGACTGCGTGTTGTGTTCTTGAGCAAGACACTTTATTTCACGTTGCTCCAATTCACTCAGTAGTAGAAATTAGTTATGACGTCACAGGTGTCAAGCTGTATCGGTCTTTGTTTTTTCCTTGGATAACATCGGTGGCATGACATGGAGAGGGAAAGCTGGTATGCATGGGCAACTGCTAATTTTCCATAAACAATATTGCCCGGAGGGAAACTTTCTAGGTGCAATCCCATTGTCATTCATGACCGAAGGGAATCTTTACTCCTTATCCAGTTACTTAACCTACTATCTTGGATACTGGATTTTAAGTCCTTGCCAAACTCAAAACTGGTCACAAACTTCGGTATTATTTTATCTTACAGGGCCAAGAGGGTATGAATATCTATTTGACCCACCTCGTATCTCTGAAAGTTATATCTGCACTGATCACCTGTTCATATAGTGCTACGAAGATGATAATTAACCAGAGGTCGAGGTTGATGTTGTCACCGATGTCTTTGATGGTGACCTTTGTATTTCCTCCTTCCCAAGCACTGTAGGTCTAGCTTATGAGCAGGTGTGTTATATATAATTTTAACTTGCACTTTAGCTCCGTCTCAGTTTTCAGACGATGCAAATAGTGTCATACGCTCTCCCTCTTCCAATAAAGGAGAATTCTCTTAATGTATCTGCTAGCCTTGTCTCCAACTATTCCTAGGATTTAACAGAAAATGAAATGCAACATTATGTGAAACTCATAAGAAAAAACACGTAATCTTCAGTGAGATAATATCATGAAGGATTAATTCAATCTATTTCAGTCAATTTTCTCTTTTGTTTCAGTATGACTAGATCGTTTTTTAAAGCGATTGAAACCGGTAGTTGCTTAGTTAAAGTGTCAATACTATCTTAATTTTTTTCCATGATGAAATTCTTAAAGCATTTTCTTTTCTATTTTCCCCTTTACCACACATACACAGGCACGCGCGCACGCACGCACGCACACACACACACACACACACACAAACACACGCACACACATGCACGCAAGCACATATGTATATATATATGTAATATTATGCGCATATAACGCATCAAGAAAACTACCAGAATGTTGTCTTCGTTTCCATTTCAGCAGCATTCACTCCTTTGAGTTACTTTTACACCTTTTGAGTTTTTATTTGTAACATTCATCTCTTCTCCGTATTATTTTTCGAATAATTTTCTTTGTGTCAAAATCGAAGCCTCATATTGTATGTACTATTTATAATAGTCGGTATAGTTTCTCACAAGTACATTGATTTATCGACCAGGGAAGAATGTAAATAAAACCATTGCTAAATGATGATTTGCAGGGGTGGGGGGTTATCATGAAGTAAATTTCTAATTCTCCACAAGGTTAACAAAAGTTTGGATGTACGTTGCTAGGATCATAAATTTAGTTACAGAAATGTGATTTATTTCGGTGGTTGTTTTCAGTTTTATAGTTCAGTGATTAACAAATTAGTTCCATGTGTGGAAGACTGATATTACCAAAGTTACTTCTCTGAAGAATTGAAGAATTTGTATGTCTTTTCTTTCCTTCGCTACAGTCATTGTAATAAAGCTGTTGTTTTCAGTATTGATGTTATAGAATTAGTTTGAGACACGAGAACTTGCACAAGTTCTCACAAGTGAAGCTAAAGCTATAATAAACAAATAACGATTGATATTTTTGTGCAATTCTTAGTTCTGACATTTAGTACTTAGAAACTGTAAGTAGGAGATCAAAGAAGTGGAGACATTTTGATAAAGACTTGTTTAAATATTTTTTATTGCCTAAGTATTTTCACTCTTTTAACATAAAATTGTAAACATAAGCACTCCTCCACACACACACATACACATAAATGCACACTTTTTGCATACATCCAGACACATACACACCTATTTATGTGAGTGATTTTTTTGTATGTAAGTACACAGTGAAATTCATGACAGTTGTTACTAACACTAGTGATCAAACAATAAACAATAATAGGGACCCGCAGAAATTTCATGTTTTACAAACATTACAATTTGTATTTAAATACGTATAGCTCTTCATAGCATTGTTTCATAAAATTGACAATTTCGATGTCTTTGATTTTGTTCCATCGTTAAGGTTGTTTAAAGCATAACACTGTTATGCTCTGTCGATTCAGTCAATCAGTTGTCCGGAGAGAATAATAAATAATAAAATATCAAATACTATGCTTCGCTTTATTGAGAAAAATTTAGTTTGGTTCTGTTATTCGATCTATATATATAAAATAAATTGTCAAGGGTAACTGAGAGCAAGACATAACGAATTACGCAACCAGAGTGACAGAATCATTTATATTCTTGTGTATGTAATAAGTAAAAATGGTAACGACAACGACGACGATGATGATGATTATGATGATGATGATAGCAAAGGCAACAGGGAACAGAACATGAAGATGAGTAATGTAGGTTGCTAAATTAGCAATAATTTTATATTAGAAGGTGGCTAAAAAGTTTCATTCTAATACTAAGATCTTAGTACATTCGTTTCGTTCGTCTCAAACAGTGTGTTAATATTCTTACTGTGAAGTAAACCCTTCATTCATCATTAAACTAATCGAGAAGAGTTTGGGGTTTATTAGATCTAGAGTGTAATGAAAATGTCATCATTTGTTTTTTAACTTAAAATTCTAGCTCAGAGCTTTCCAGCAGCAAAACTTATACATTTTCACATATAATCTATTTTTTCATGCCTTTCTTACTGACGTCTCTGGAAATTCATATTCTACAATAATATGCTTGCAAAATATAAATTTCATAAACCAGAGAATTTTTTTTCTAAATATAGAAGAGTAGCAACAAATGTTTATATTTCCAGCACTGTTAAATTGTTAAATAATTAACTGAATTGATATTTTATGTTTTATCACTAGTAATTGTTGATCATCAGGATACTTCTCATCAAAAAGTGTTATGATCAGTGATCATCCTGTCAATTTCTTGGCATAACTAGAATTGCGTAATTTAATGTGTCTCTGTTTTCTTCAAACTTCGGGGTGGTATTTGTGTGAGATTTAGCCACTGTTACTAGCAAATCGAGCCATTGCATAAAGGTTCTCATGTTGATTTACTTTTGCATTAATCGCTCAGCTATGTTGCTTTTATTAGCCACAGCATAAGCAGCAGCTATCAGTTCATTGATGAAGACATTTCATTTAAGGTAACCATGCTGTAGGCAACAGTATGCTAGCAGTATGAATCTGAAGTTTCAAATGTAAACTTCCTTTACTGCTTTGTCAGGTTTCAATGAAGAATTGTCATGTTCTGCATTGTTAATCAGCTTACCAATCTTCTCCACAACCTAACGGAAAGAAAGTCTACATCCTTCCAGCAATATCTTACTCATAACCCGAGGCTAGGAAAATTTTAAATAGCTGAAAATTATTTAAAAAAACAAAATTGGTTTTATTAGGTTTATAAGAAGGAGTAAGTGTGAAACTTCAAATTATTTATTTGCTATAGAAGTAACATTACGTTGGTTTGCAGAATGTTATTTTGAACTTAAAGGGACTCGGTAGCCAAATAGTTAAAGTTGTTGAATTACTAACTGGGAAAACAAGAAAGCTACTATTCGTACTGCTTAGTTACTAAGTAAAAAATATTTAAGTTTCAAGCGCTAAGACTTTTAAATTACATATTTGATCTTTAGAAAATTATTTTTCTCTTTTTTTTTTAATTCTTTGTTTCAATCATTAAAATTTCTGTTAGCAATCTATTATGTATCATGCGGCTGTTGTTTCAGAATCCAACCTTTCCTAGTATCAGTCATTAAACATCAAAATCGGTGAGGGACCTCTACGCGGTTGTTCAGTTGTTAAAATAGTAATCAAATATCCCTCAAATCCGGCCCTGTCGCATTATAAAAGAAATGAAATATTGTAGTCATAGATACACAAAATAACGGAATGTTTACGACTGGAAAGCCTTTGATCATAGATCCGTCTTAACTTTTAGGGTTGATATGGGATTAAACATAAACGTC
>JAOPJW010004870.1:76171237-76183160 GCA_027122535.1 Octopus maya
TGTTTATTTATATTTTTATTTGTTTGTTTGTGTGTGTGTGTGTGTGTGTGTGTGTGTGTGTGTGTGTGTGTGTGTGTGTGTGTGTGCATGTGTGTGTGTACAATGGAAATGGGGTGAAAATGGGGTGCTGAAAATGTATGAGTATATGTGTGTATGTGTGATCGTGTAAAAGAGAACTATGTGAAACTTTATATATACATGTATAGTAAAAAAAAAAAAACGGAAAAATAATCCAGAATCTTTGTCCAGTACCAGATCGTTCTGAAAATCTAATCAGTTCATGCCAGTCACAAGACCAAACAACCCTGAAAGTTTCATCTGAATCCATCTGGCAGTTCTTAAGATATCTTGTCTATAGACAGACAAACAAACACGACTGAAAACAATACCTCCGCCTTTGCTAAGGCAGAGATAATAATGATGATGATGATGATGATAATGGTGATGATGATGATGATAATGATGATGATAACAATATATACATGGACATGCAGTTCCTACTACAAATGTTACAAACATTTTTAGCACAGAAGTGTCTGGGATTAAAGTAAAGTCCCATTTACAAAGTACACTTTCATGATAGTTTGTTCAATTCTCAATGCTACAAACACTTTACAACCATTGTAGATCACTTTCCAAGCTGATCTATCTTCCATCAACTGCTCCTAATCTTTAACTTTTGCACTAAAAGCCTCAAGGTTGCTTTTGACAGCATCCTTTGAACATTTCTTCAGTTTATGTCTTGGATCTTTACTATGTTGTAACTCGCTATAAAACAAGCACTGGTCAAGAATTGTTACTAACAATCATGATTTTATCTTTCATAAAGAGTATTATTTTAGCTGATTGAAGATTCTATGAAGCTTGCTATAGTTATATGTTAGTGTGCACTTGACTGTGAGTTCTTCAAGCAGAAGGCATCTCAGGAACATTTCCCAATGAAAGAAACAGGTTAGTTAGTTTCTGTAAGTTAGCATGCAAGGATGGATTATCTCTTGTATGTCTGCACCTGACTGGAAACTAGTTTAATTAATCCAAAATACAGTCCAATGTTAATGTAAAGCCATCTCTGTTTTAGATGCAAGTAATTCAATATAGCATGCATACTTCAGTCTAATGAACTTTTGTGCAACTATGTTAATTCACTAAAAGGATAACATAGCTATCACTGAAGCAGCCAAAGAAGTATAATTTGAAAGTAATGAAAAATATGATTTATAACATTCAAAGGGAAAATTTAATTTGTTCGATATCTGTTAATGTTTTCCTACTTGCAGATCAGCTGAGTTTTATTACGGATTATGGTTGTTGCTCAAAGGGATTAAGATTGAGTATTATCATACATAAAGTTAAAAAAAAAAACTCCATATAGAGATCATTAATTTCTTAAAAGTGACAGGCTGAAAATCAGTATTTTTGGAAAATGAAACTGATAATTGCTAAATAGAGCTGTAGCAAAAGTTAGTCCAGTGATCTCCAGCTTATCCATTTCTTAAGGATTGCATATCTGGGAGTACATTGTCCAATTTTTAAATTTTTTATTTATCTAGTTTATATTTCTTTCAAGTGTTGGGCTTGGAGAAAAGGACAAAGCTGATACCTTTGCAAGCCCATTGAAAACCAGGAAGATTGATACATTTAATGCCTGCATCTTTTGAAGATAGTGTGATTTGAAGAAGATTTGGCTGTTATTTCTAGCTGATTCTTTTACAGGGTTTAGAAAAAGACCAAAAGGCCACTGCAATAAGCGTGTTAATCTGAGAGAGGAATATGTTGAATGAAATCATAATTATAATTAACTGATCCTCCTGCATTCTCTTTTACCCAAAGCCAGGAACTCTTCAGCACTCTTCGTGTGTATACACACATACACACACACACACACATTGAATTTATTTTCTGATACGATTGTATATAGGGTAAATATGTTTGGAATTTGCAGTTTCTTTGGTTTGTTTGTTCTCAAACAACACTTATTTTAGTGCTGTTGATACTGCTGGATTGAATGGTGCTGCCCAGGTGTTGAAACCATAATGATATCCGAGGGGCAGCTGATGATGGAAGCATGCTGGATTGTTCGTATGGCTGTTTTTGTATATGTGGAATAGCATTACTGGATTGTTGGTATGGCTGTGGAATAGTATTATAACACATCTCTTTGGTATATTTTAATGAATATTTAACATAACAGAGGATGTATACATTGGTCATGATGATGTTATGCAATCATTTACAAAATCAGGGCAGACTTCTGAAACTATGGGCATTGATTTGCGGAAGTTTGTATTTTGTAACAACAGATTTAGCAAATTCAGTTTTCCTTATTTAGCTTAAGTACTGACTCCTTATTTTGAGCATGCTCTCTTTGACCAACTCGAAGATATATCATCATCATCCCCATCACCATCACCACTGTTAACACCACCACTGCCATCATTACCACCACTACCACCATCACCACCGCTACAACCACTGCCACCACCACTATCATCATCATCAGCAGCAGCAACAGTATCTGTGTCCATTTTTCAAACCCAAGCCACCATAGAAATAAAGTGGACATAAATATGATGAATGGCAATGACATTGGTGATAGTGATGGTGGTGATGGCAATGATGATGATGATGATGATGATGATGATGATGATGATGATGATATGCATAGAACTGTTACCCAGTGTTGTACAAGAGGGTGTGGAAAAGTTCCTGTCTTTAAGGGTATTGCAAAAGGCTTGCTTAGATGCCCCCCAGCCTTCCAAGCCCTGTAAAAGGTCTGAGAAAAACTGAAGGACCACTGCAATAACTTTGTGAATCTGAGAGGGGAATATGTTGAATAAAAGCAGTTAACTGATCCTCAAAGCCGGGAACTTTTCAGCAACCCCTTGTATATCACCATTATTCTTGTTGATAGATGAAAATATCTATGAAGCAAAAAATCCTTCAGAACTGACATCACTTCTCCAGTTTCTCTTATTCTTCTCATTGTCGGACCTTGTTACCACTTAGCAAGGGTGGTATGGTGTCGTCTTTTGCAAATTACATTTCCATACCTAATCAATTGCTTCTTTTTTTTTTCTTTTTTTTTTTTTTTGAATACTCAGATGCTTTTTTCATCTCAGTTATGTTCTACTTTCCATGTTAGAAAATCTCACAAAGCAATTACTACTCACATACTTATGAACATTTAATGAATTACTTAAAGTTAGGGCTGCAAGAGTTAAGAGAAATACACCATTCAGAACATAATACATTGATGTGAAGCATTTTAATAGCTTACAGTAATACTTTGCATAAAACAATTCATACAAAAAATATCAGTAATTGTAACAAAGAATGATGTTTACATCTATTATTAAGTTGAAGTTGACAACAATGTTTGAATAAGTACCATATTTTATCATAAAGTATTATCTTGGTTAATTTCATGTGGCTGCAAGAGAACTGGGGCTATTTTGTTTTTGTCTATTAATCTTAATCTCTGTTTGTGTGAGAAGGTGTGAGAATGTGTGTGTTCACGAGAGAAAAATATTCAGAATGAATACGTGTGTGTGTGTGTAACAAGAGAGAATGTTTTATCTGTGTCTTTTATCTTTTACCTTCTACTTGTTTCAGTCATTTGGAGTGTGTTCATGCAGGGGCACTGCCTTGAAGGGTTTTAATCAAGCAAATCAACACCAGTATTTATTTTTAAAGCTTGTTACTTATTCTATTGTTCTGTTTTGCCAAACTGCTGAGTTACATGAATGTAAACACATGAACATTGGTTTTTGAGTAGTGGTGAGGGAGAAACACACACACACACACACACACACACATATGTATATATATTCGATGGGTTTCTTCCAGTCTCCTTCTACCAAATCCACATACTAAGCTTTGGTTATCCTGAAGCATGAAGAAGGCATTTGCCCAAGGTGTCACGCAGTGGAAATGAACCCAAAATCATGTGGTTGAGAAGCAAACTTCCCACCCCTCAGTCACACCTATGCATATATGTGCATATGTGCATATTTGTTTATTATTACCTTTTGGGATTAGTATGTGTATGTATATATCAGTGTGTGTGTGTGTGCATCTACATCTCTGCATGCAGCAAGGATAAAGAATTAGCATCAGATGTATATGTATATGTCTGTATCTATAGATGTCTATACATCTGTACCTATTTTTGTCTGACTGTCTCCATATTCTGCTGCCAGGAGAAGAAAATGGAAAATCATTTTAATACACTGTATTACTTTGTCAATTTGGGCAAGTAACAGTGGTGCAATGATTGTGTGTTTGAGACTATCAGTTTTATTATGTGCCAATTTCAATGGATCTAGTCATTACTATAAGATATAATAAAAGAAGAAGCAATCAATAAGCAGGGTTTTGTCCCCACTTTTTTCACTGTAATCTCGATCATAATCTTCAGCACTAGAATTATATAGAATTACAGATTAGAATTTTGCATTTTCTCTATTCAGTCGAGTATAAAAATAATCAAGACATTGATGTTAATATAGCAGTTTGTACATTAGTTTGTTACATTTACATACATGTTTATTGCCATATATGCATGTTTCTCTGTGTAATTCAAAGTGACATATAAAATTGCTATACTAAAAAGAAATAGCTATAACCACACAATGGAAAGCTATAGAAATCAATAAGAACTGGAAATTACAGATACTGGGGGAAACAATAAGCTAGCAAAAGACAACAGATAACCATGACATTGTTTAGGTTTGGTAAAACTATGCTGGTTCCAATAAACAGTTCTCAGGGACTGGTTCGTATAATCCAACAGCTAGATTAAGATGCACCAGAAAGTGCTGTTTTATTGAAGCAACAAGAGAGAGGAAAAAATAAAGAAATCATTAAGTTTGAACTCAACAGTTTCAGAGCTGTTTCTTTCTCTGCAAACAATATCAACTAATATGATTAGGATAGTCATGCAGCTCAAATTCTAAACCAAAAGACAAGTGGCCATTCTTACACTGAAATAGATTTTTCTTCTTTTTTAGAATTGAAAGAGAATTGTAAATTTGATTTGAAGAAAATAAAACTGAAATGAGTGGTAGGCAGTCTTCGGAGGTACAACTGTCGTTGTTTTTGCAGTTCCTATTGTTGTTGTTCTTGTTGCTGCTGCTGCTGTTCTTTTTATTACAGATATTAACGCTCAATGTTTCTTTTTTTCTTTTTCTTATTATCTTTCTTTGTTTTCATTTTTTTACTTCCACTTACCAATTGGAAATCTAATTTTGAGTAGCTTCATAAATGTTGTGAAATGAAGTGCAAATCAACAGCAGTTGTAAAGAAACGAAACAGCGACTTAGGCAATAGAAGAGAATGAAAGAGTACAAACTTGTGAAGAAGTAAGAGGTGGAAGAAAGAGAAAGTGGAACAGATGAAGGAGAAAGGGGAAGAGAGAAAAAAGGAGCAAAAGTATTAGAGAATATAAGGGGGAAGAAAATATAAGACAAGAGAAGAGGGGGAATAAAGCTGAATGAGTATAGAAGGAGGTGGAAAGAAGTAATTGGAAAAAACATTGTAAAGAGAATGGTGGGTAAGCAGGAGAAACAGAAATGGTACAAATAGAGTGGAACTGAAAATGAAGGAGGAGGAGGAGGAAAAAGAATTATGAGAAATGCTGTGACATAAATTTTAATTCAGCAAAGAGAGGAGAGAAATATGTGTGTAATGAAAATAATCAGTTATCACTCTAATCAATATTATAATTGTTTCTTATATAGATATTTTGGATATAGAAATTTGTAACTTTCATGCCATTCCTAAAAATCAATAACGTTATAAATGAAGGGAAATGATTGCATCTGGAAATCAAAACTAGGTCACAAAAACCAGCTTGACAAGGACTTGCCACTATTTTATAAAACAAATAAAATTAATTGACTAGTTTTGGCATCATTTACTACTTCATCAGAGTGATGTTACTCATTTTTCTGAGTGCAAAAAGAATAGAGAATTATAGCTATTTTATGCTACACACAAATTCAGGACTAAATTGGTCTGCCCAGATTCAGATAACTGTGAAAATATTAGCCATGGGCATAATTAATTAACATAAGTATTACATATATAAACAGTAATTGTGAGCAAGTGTTTTCAGGAAACACTTGTTTAACCCCTTACCCAGCAAAGACAAATTAACTTGTCTTCACCCAGTTTGCCTTTTTCAGAGTGTGACAAGTAAATTCGTCCAAAACATATAATTTCAAAAACAGCCACAGATGAGTTAATACATCAATTCTCGACATTTCTTGGTTTTTATCTGTCTTTTTTTTTATAAATTAGCCCAGATGTTGAGCTCAGAAGATGCCAATGAGTATGGACCTTCTATTAGAAGCTTGGATACATCAGATGAGAGTGCAAGCTCATCTGATAAGAAAAATTTGTATGAAAATGGGACATCTTCTCCAAAAATGCTGTTGGGGAAGGGGATTAAGCTTGTTGATATGTTAGTAAATATCTATGTAATGCAACAAGCTGGCAGAATCATTAGTATGCTGGGCAAAATGTTTAGTGGCATTTCATCTATCTTTATGTTAGGAGTTCAAATACTGCCGGGGTCAACTTTGTCTTTCATCCTTTTGAGGTTGATAGAACAAGTAGCACCCACTCGACCAAAATTGCTGGCCTTGTGCCAAAATTTGAAACCAATATTTTAGTGATGCAAGGCAAAAAGCTGGCAGAACTGTTAACATACTGGGCAAAATGCTCAGCAGTATTTCGTCTGTCTTTACTTTCTGTGTTCAAATCCCACCAGGGTTGATTTTGCCTTTCATTTTTTTAGGGTCAATAAATAAGTACCAGTCAAGTACTGGGATTGATGTAATTGAATTACCCCCTCCCTCAAGCTTGCTAGCTTTCTGCCAAAATTTGGAATCAATATTTTTGTGATGCAAGATAAACTTATAAGAACATGTTTTTAGTAAATTAATTGTTTAATCTAGTTAACATTTTGTAAGTGAGGGTCTAATATTTTACTGGTTTTTATTTCATTAATGGAGTTCCTATCAGTTGTGATGGAAATTGCTTAACATCACTTCACAAACAAAAGATTTCTTATAAAGAATAAATGCTTTCACAAAGAGGAAATATGTGTGTTTGTTGTGAACAAGCTTACAATACTAACTGCTTTAAAAAACCTCAAACTCTGTTTATTTTACTTCATTTTAAATTTCTAACTGTGTATAATAGTTCACCACACAATCATGTTTGTGATCCCATTTCATGGCACTTTGGGCAGATGTCTTCTACTACAACCTTAGGTTGATCAATATTGTGTGAAAGGAATTTAGTATAGAAGCTGAGTGGGAAGCCATCATATGTGTGTGTTTGTGTGTTAGTGTGCATGTATCTGTGAGTGTGTGTGTCTGTGATATCTCTGTGTGTGTGTCTGTGATATCTGTGTGTGTGTGTGTATGTGTGTGTGTGTGTATGAGATTACATGCATGTTGAACAGTTAGAGTGCATGTTTGTGTGTGCGTGCATGTGCATGCAAGCGCGCACGTGTGTGTGTGTGTGTGTGTGTGAGTGTGCGTGTGTGTGTGTGTGTTAATAGTTTTACTCAGAACTGCATTATTTAAAGTTTCACAAGAGTGAAAAAATACTTCTTATTATTTGAATGTTGAGTTTTGAGTGACAAGGTTTCCACAGGTTCTAAATAAGGTCGATTATCATGGGATGATGAGCAAGGCTCATCCTCATTGACAATGAATCTTGAGCACTACATTATGATGTCATCAAAGGGTAGTAAAAGACACCCAATAAACCCTTGCTTTGGAGAGGCAGAATCCTCTCAGTGGGTAAGTGTTTTGATTCAGTGGCAATAAAATTTAAGATGAGTAATTTACCTTAACATTATGTGCATTAAAAAGCTTATTGTATTTATATGAGGCTAAAAGAATGTTCTCAAGAAGTATGATTTGAATCATTCTTAACAAGGTCTTTCCTTATTTATCACATTTATCTCCTTTGTCTCCACAAGAAACTTAGCATATTGCAACAGATAGTTGTTTTCCTTAAGAAATTTGCTATCATTTTGCTATCACAGGCAATGTATTATGCCACATATGCTCATTGCCTTTCTTTTCATGTTTTACACTTTTGTATCACCACAAAGCTCACTGATTTCCTTTACACAAGAACGGAAATGTAATCCTACTGCCACTAACTGTATGTCATTTGATATTAATACCTTCTATGAAAGTTAAGTAATATTTTTGTTGCTACTTTTGTATTCTCTATTGAAAACTCGAACAACAAAGGAGACTACACTTGTCCAAGAGGCTGAAGTTGTCTCCCACCTGGTAGCAGTCAGCAACCATCAATACCATTCCCAAAAATCGCAGCCTCACCTTGCAGAAGCAGTCTTCAGCAACCAAAAACAATCAGGAGCAGTTAACAGCTTCCTGTCCCACTATATGATCTGAACCAACCAGTGAGAAGAAGCCTTAGTCAATATCCAATGACAGCTAGCCTCATTTGAATTATCTAAAAGCCTTACAACATAGAAAAAACTCTTATTATGACCAAGAGTGTTTTTCTCACTCTTCTGTAACTTTAGGAAATATGACTGAGTGAATTTATAAATGCAAATACCTTCATGAGAATGTATACTTATTTGCATTAATAATTCCTTTATTCATTTCTTTCACTGTAAATAAATAAATGTATGTAGGCTCCGGAATGAAAACGAGGCTCTGGGATGAAAACGAGGCTCTGGATTGAAAACAGGGCTCTAGATTGAGAACGAGGCTCTGGAATGAAAACGAGGCTCTAGATTGAAAACAGGGCTTTGGATTGAAAACAAGGCTCTAGAATGAAAACGAGGCTCTGGATTGAAAACGAGGCTCTGGATTGAAAACGAGGCTCTGGAATGAAAACGAGGCACAGGATTGAAAACGAGGCTCTGGAATGAAAACGAGGCTCTGGAATGAAAACGAGGCTCTGGAATGAAAAAGAGGCTCTGGATTGAAAACAAAGCTCTGCAATGAAAACGAGGCTGTGGATTGAAGACGAGGACCTGGAATGAAAATGAAGCTCTGGATTGAAAACGAGGCTCTGAAATGAAAACGACGCTTTGGGATGAAGACGAGGCGCTGGAATGAAAACGAGGCTCTGGATTGTAAACGAATCACTGGAATGAAAACGAGGCTTTGAAATGAAAACGAGGCTCTAGATTGAAAACGAGGCTCTGTATTGAAAACGAGGTTCTGGATTGAAAACTAGGCACTGGAATGAAAACGAGGCTCTGGATTGAAAACGAGTCTCTGGAATGAAAACGAGGTTCTGGAATGAAAACGTGGCTCTGTAATGAAAACGAGGCTCTTGATTGAAAACGAGCCTCTGAATTGAAGCAGTTGTCCATAGATATCCTCTTCTCCTTTGATTTTCAAAGAGATATTTATATCTGTAGGGCAGCTGACCTCTATGACTGTATATACCTATGCCCCTCTGTCCCAAGCAACAATATCTGGCATGTTATGTTTATATTTGACAGAAGTTTAAATGGGAATATTTCACTAGTATTCCTTGAGTTAGTGTTTATGAAATTTATTTCCATAGCAGAGGGATTTTCTAAGTTTATCTCAGGACAGTCTTTTTTGAAGATGGCACTGTAAATTGTTTTAGCGACATTGTACCTCATAGGGAGGTCAAACTGTGATGACATTTTAGGACAGCTGCTAATCACATGCATGATGTCTTCCACAGAAACATCACATAGCCTACACATATGGTTGCACCTTGGGATTACAAGAGCGTCAGTGTCTCTCTTGTTCACCAGGTACTTTGTGGCAATCTCCTGTTCCTGGATTGCAAACACATTGCCTTCAAAGCGTAATGGGATGTAGTGGTCTTGTGTTCAAGAGAGGCTGTGCTTTGTGTCAATTCTACTTTCTTCTTCAAGTTTCTGGGAAACATACCCATGCATAGTCTTTTTGCTTTTTAGTATGCTGAGTGCTTTCCATCCATGTCTTCTTTGAGGAAAGAGAGCTCAGCTGTTTTGGGGCTATATGTATGTATGTATGTATGCATGTATGTATGTATGTCTGTATGTATGTATGTATGTTTGGATGTATGTATGTATGTACGTACATAAGAAACATTATATTTAAAGTTTTGGCTCTCAGAAAAGGCCAGGCAGGAATTCATTATTGATGTCAAAATGCCCTCTTACTACTGTTATTTCCATGGTGCACTGGTGCCCAATGGATAACAAAGGCTGATATTCTACTGATCAGCCAACAAATGTACATAAGCAGATAAGTCTCTAGATAACATGAGTCATTTCTTTATCATTGTGTAACAGTTGAGTAGAGTTAACTGTAAAAAGGATGCCTTAAAAATAAAGTCCACCAATAAATATATTCAGGCAGTTTATATGCACGTAGGGAATATTAGCACATCAGAAGCTAATGCATTCTGAAGAACTTGATGAATAATGACATCTTTTTTTTCCTAGAAATAGTATAACAGTCACTTCAAGTACCAAGTAATAGTAAATTGCTGAAATGTAGCTATCTGTCAGCTTTCAACTAATCTCTAAGTGATATTCATCAAAGAGATTCTAATTTTGTTTCTCTCTATCTAAATGCCCTGGCTACAACTTTCCATTGCCTTCCTTACAAAACACCAGTTTAGTCAGCTTGATACAAATGTGTTCAATACACCTAACATGAATACTCAGTTCGTAAAGAGCCAGAACAAATGCTGTGAAGTATTACATCCAATGCACTCACAATTCTGCCATTCCATTCTTTGGACTGGTTCTTTATTTCATCAACCCAAGAAGAGTGAAAGTTTAAGTTGACTTCAGCAAGATCTGAATACAATATGCAAATAGTCTGAACAAATGCAGTATGGCAATCTATCTAATGATTCTGCTAATTCATAATAATCTTGAACAATTTTGTTATCAATACTCTAACTTATTCGCATTAAGTTTTATTCTACATACACTTTTAAACTGGGCTCCAAGTAAATTTAATTTGCAAGATGGTTGATGTTATGATAAGAATGTCATCTTGATATGATAATAATTTTCTTTATTCCAGCTCAGACAGCATGTTCTTTACTACCTGATCTCTTACAATGAAAATTTAAGAATATTTGTGCATTGTGCATATGCATTTTAACTTGACTGTATTATCTGTCTTTGACGTCAATGAAAAAAGAACTGCTCTGAGCCATCCCCGCTATTCACCATATTTCCTATCATTAATATCATACAGAAATAAACATGCCAATTTGGTTTGTCTTTTCAAAATTAATATATAATGCTCCAAAGTCATTTGGCCAGTTTGCACTTCTAAATTGATCTCAGATAAAACACTTCACACACGTGACCATCAGAATCCTTCTATAGAAGACAGAGGTGAAGAAAATAAGCAAAAGATAAAGAAGAAGACATAAACAAGTAGGTGTTTACCTCTAACCAGGGATTTTCAAATATTTAAGGTGATATATCAATAGTAAGAAGGTTTCAATATTGCTTGGAATCATATCCATAATAGATTTCTCAAATTAGTGCTGCACCAATATCTAAACATCCAATTCAGCTCTATAGCAAGGTTTACCTTGAGGAAAAGCTGACACTCAGTGGTATGTTCTTCAATCTGCTTTATGAAGAATTATAAGCATCAGGAGACCCTTCTCGTTTTCTTTGAAAATAGCTGTTGTAATATTTCTGACTCTTCTCTTTCACAACAAGAAGAACACCATCTGAAGGCCACATTTCCTCAAAACATTTTTTTTTTTTTTACAAACACCCTTTAAGGAAAATTCAACATGAATTGAGAATGCAGGCTTGGATTACAGCCATTCAGTACCTTTCCAAAAGTAGTGAGAAAATGAAGAAGACACAAGAAGGAAAAAGAAGTATTGCTGGTGTTGCTGCAACTGATGATGATGA
>JAOPJW010004870.1:76364550-76376697 GCA_027122535.1 Octopus maya
TGTAGGTGTAAGGTAGATTAGTCCTTGTTCCTTCTCTGATCTGATCCCTTTTCTCATTATTTTGGCCAAATGAATTATATCCGCACACATATATATATACACACTCACATACACGCATATGTATATAGACATGCCATGTACTTCATCTGGCATTTAGTAACAGAGATTTAGTAAAAGAGATTTTGCATCCTGTCAAAGTCAACTTCACCTTTTAGCTTCACAGGAAAGGGTATGATAAAATAAATACCAGCTGAGTACTGAAATCAAATCTAATCAATGCACACATGCGCGCGCGCATGCACACATATATATACACACACTTATCCTCACAAAATTAAAGACTTATACTTCTGTCAGAAGTTGTTACTTTATTGTTCATTTTCTATATTAAATATTAAATTAGTATCTTCAGCATTGGTGGAGAAATATCAATACTAAGATTACAACAAGATAAAAAAAAAATATTCAAAGTAATTTAAATTCCATACCAACTCCAGACAATATGATTAATCATTATCATCATCATCATTATTTAACACCTGGCTTTCATGCTGGCATGGCATGAACAGTTTGACAGGATCTGACATGAAAATATTGATGGTCATGATGCTCATCTTAATGATGATGATGATGATGATGACAAGGAGGAGGAGGAGGAAATAAAAGGAGAGGAGAAAGAAAAAAAGAAGGTAAATAATAGTAAATAAAATAAATGAATGACTAAAAATGAGAAAGAATAAAAATATAAGTTAATATTTTTCTTACACTTCAGTATTGACTGTTGGTATTTTGGGTTTCAAAACAGCTTTGCAAGTTGTTGATTAGTTTTATGCAAATCAGCTGCTGAGGCTAAATAAGGAGGTGTCCTGTAGCAACAACAGTAGCCGAGTAGCAGCAGCAGTAGTAGTAGTAGTAGTAGTAGTAGTAGTAGTTCTGAGTTTTATTTTTCCATTGAATAACTTACTCCTCATTTAATACTTCATATATCATAGGACACAAACGTATTTTTTTGGCTGTTAGTTTTCAAGTTTGTTTGCTTTCGGCTAAGTAAGTACTGCTCCTTCATTATTCAGTAATGATTTTAAATATCTAACAAAAAATGGACTTGCTAATATTCAAAAGTCACATTGCATTAGTAAACATCCACTTTCCATGCTGGCATAGGTTAGATAGTTTGACTGGAACTGGTAAGCCAAAGGGCTGCACCAGGTTCCAGTCTTATTTGATATGGTTTCTATGACTGGATGCCCTTCCTAAAGCCAACTACTCCAAAAGTATAATGGGCGCTTTTTATATGTCATTTACATGACACTAGCAATGGCCACAACTATGATTTCATGGGTGTCATTTACATGACACTAGCAATGATTATGACTATGATTTCACTTGACTTGAGAAGTTTTCTCAAGCACAGCATATTGCCCAAGGTCTTGGTCAAATTTCATCGCTTCCGTGGCACCCATCATTTGAAAATCATGCAACTGGTAGCAACCTTGATTACGATTTCATGGGTGCCATTCACATGACACTGGTAATGGCCACAACTAAGATTTCCCTTGGCTTGACAAGTCTTTTCAAACACAGCATATCACTTGTCATCAACTCCCTTTCATCATTTCGTGCCATGTCTTCCTGGGTCAACCTCTTTCACAGGTTCTATCCACATTTAGAGATTGGTACTTCTTTTACACAGCTGCTCTTGTCCATATGCACCACATGACCATACCAGCACATTTGTCTCTCTTGTACACCACATCTGATGCTTCTTATGCCCAGTTTTTCTCTCAAGACATTTACATTCTGTCATCCAAGCACACTGACACTGAACATTTAGCGAAGTATACTAGCTTCATTTCTTTCAAGCCTTTGTTTGTCCTCTGCAGTAACAGCTCATGTTTCACTGCCATGATGCATGGCTGTTTGCACACAGGTATCACACAGTCTAGAGGCCCATTGTTACCAACAAAAGTAGAAGCTCTCTGAACTTTGCCCAGCCTATTCTTATTCTAGCGGCTATACTCTCAGAGAATCCACTTCTACTGCTGACTTGTATACATATGTGTGTGTGTGTGTGTGTGTGTGTGTGTGTGTGTGTGTGTGTGTGTGTGTGTGTGTGTATACGTGTGTCTGTGTGAATTTGTTTCTTTGTGTATTTGTATTTGCTATCCATCACTGTTTGACAATCCATGCTGGATTACTTATGTCCTCATAACTTAACAGTTCAGCAAAAACCAAAAAAGAGACTGACTGAATAGGTACTTGACTTAGAGGGAAAAAAAGTAAGTATTGGGGTTTGATTTGTTTGACTGAACCTTTCAAGGTAGTGTCCCGGAATTGGTGGAAAGTAGTTTTTCAAACATGACATTCTTCAACAAAATACAGACTAATATATATAAATCTGCTTTGTGCTGTTAGATGCTTTTAGCCAAAGCATCCACTAGCCTGGCATTTTTCTATAAATATAGGTAATATTATAACGAAATCCACCAACTTTAAACACAAGTATACAAGGATTTTTATGCAATGTGATTTTCCTGGTACTGCTTCTTACTAGCATAAATAAGATGGTAATCTATTGTAGAGACTTTTTATGATTTGTTGAAGAGATTCCCCCCCACACACACCCACACACACCCACACCCAGCTGAGAACCCTTTCTAATGGTAAGTACTCAGGACCTAAATGCTTAAGTGCCAAAAACAGCACTTATTTTGGCTTAAGTTTCATAAGGTAATTTAAGTGGTGTAATTTTCTTTGAAATATAAAGCAACAGTTGTTGCAGAGTTTGAAATTGTTATATTATAGCATATTATCTAACATTATAACCATAAAATTAAATTTGATATGCCTTCAGGAGCAAGATGGAACTCATATGTGCTGGGACCTATCACCAGTTTCATAACATTAAATGAATTAAAAGATAAATCTGCTGAGCGAAATGCGAATTTGTCACTGATAGAATTTGCAAAAGATTTGATACTTGTTCTCAGCAGCTAGGTGAATTAGCAAAAGTAGACTCCAGTGTATTATGCAAATATGTAGTAAAATACCTGCAGCAGATGTGAATACAAGATCAATGAATTTCCTGCATAATGTTATAAGAATTTAGTAGATCAGAGGGACAACCAACAATGTTTGATTAAATCTCTTTACATTCTGAGTTCAAATCCTGCTAAAGTTAACTTAATATTTCATCTCTCCAGGTATGATAAAGATGAGTACCTGTTAAGTACTGAGGTTCAGCTAATCAACCTTTTCCTCCCTCAATATATGTAACAATGTGCTTGCATTTGAAATCAACTTTTTATTCACTTATGTATTTTGTTCTAATGCTAAAGTAAGGACAGTTTTTAATCTTTGTATCATAAACTCACATTTAATTAGTGAATCTGTTGGAAATATTACTTTAACAGCTTGATCTTGTAAAATGTTGTTTTTTTTAACACATACCTTTGTTTTTAATAATTCGTGTAAGTCAGAGTATCATTTCGTTTCGTAGAACTTATATCATTATGGCATTAAAGAGATTAGAAGTGAATGTAAGAAAGTTGTAGTTTACAAATGCAGTGAAAATACATTTTAAACTTTCTATAGTTTATAATAATGAGCTTAACATAAACAGTGTTCAGGTGAACTATAACTTGTCACAAAAGCATAAAAGAGGAAACATAAAGCAACAATAAGTAAAGACAGGCAGCAATGATAATAAAGAAATGCAGCTACTGTACACAGAATACAATACAAAAAGACAGAAAAGTGAACAGCAGAAGAGCCACAAAGAGAAAAGGGTTGCATAGACACATCAGAAGTAGTTTTGGTGAATTTGAGGAAGCATGGAATTTTTGAAAGGTGCATTGTCCTGACAGCTAACAACCAGTATGGATGACTTATTGTTATTGTTGGCACTCCGTCGCTTACCACGTCGAGTGTTCCAGTTGATCCAATCAACAGAACAGCCTGCTCATGAAATTAACATGCAAGTGGCTGAGCACTCCACAGGCATGTGTACCCTTAACGTAGTTCTCGGGGATATTCAGTGTGACACAGTGTGACAAGGCTGACCCTTTGAATTACAGGCACAACAGAAACAGGAAGTAAGAGTGAGAGAAAGTTGTGGTGAAAGAGTACAGCAGGGTTCACCACCATCCCCTGCCGGAGCCTTGTGGAGCTTTAGGTGTTTATGCTCAATAAACACTCACAATGCCCAGTCAGGGAATTGAAACCACGATCCTATGACTGTGAGTCCACTGCCCTAACCACTGGGCCACTGCGCCTCCATGGATGACTTATTATTCCATGCTTTAAACAATTCTTTTTAAATCATTTTTATTGTGTTGTTGTTGTTGTTTTATTTTTGCTTCCTTTTTATCACCAAAGTCATTGTGGGAAAAGTGATGGATAATCTTATGGGCTTCTACAAGTTGAAGTTTTAGTATGCCAATATTCGGAAAAGTAAGGCATTCAAGATATGGTAAGTGGCTGAGGAAAGGTATTGGTCTGGTTGCATGTCACAGGACAGCTTCCAGGAGATCAATATTTTGGCATAGGGGTGTTCAAAACTGGAGATACTAACTATAAGTGTAGATGTGGCATAGCCATATATTGCTTTAAATAGATAGCCAGTGAGCAGCTGAAAAAATTGTATTCAAATCATAGAATACAAAACATGAAGCTCATTGCAGACTCTTAATAAATTTAATTGATAATACATTCTTTTTATTTGCAAGCACAAAGTTTGGGGCTACATAAACAATGGTACTATGCTGTAATCCTTTAAAAAGTATAATAAATATATAAACTTTTGTATTATAAGGACAGTTGTGGTAAGCTTCAGTACCAGACAGGTAAAACAAATTTCTGACAGAGACACAAGGTCTCAAATTTGATGGGGAATGGAACAATCAATTATATCAACCCCAGTACTTAAGTAGTATGTACATTATTTTATTACACCTGAAAGGATGAAAAGCAAAGTTCACCGTAGTGGAATTTGAATTCAGATCATCAGGAATTAGAACATTGTTTCTGCCAATTCAGCACCTACTCAGACTGATAAAATACACAGTTATTGATTATACATTTAAATAAACATACCGTAAGACTTACATGTGGATAGAAAGTCTCATACTTGAAAGCATAGCAGTCATTGTTATATACATGATTTGTAAACTGAAGCTTTTCTTAAAATCTTAATCAGTTATGAGATTTTTCTGATTTAATACAAATTGAATTAACAGTTCTCAATAATACTCAATAAATCTAAAGTTATGTACAGTGGTGACACAAAATTCTTGTGATATTTAAAACTAGTGTGTTCAGCATCATGAAGATATGAAGGGGAGCTGAAAAGCTCCTGACTTTAAGCTATTATGAAAGCCTGGTTAGAGGCCCAACCTTCCAAGT
This sequence comes from Octopus maya, assembly GCA_027122535.1. Classification (NCBI taxonomy): domain Eukaryota; kingdom Metazoa; phylum Mollusca; class Cephalopoda; order Octopoda; family Octopodidae; genus Octopus; species Octopus maya. The sequence continues at coordinate 76,369,954 of JAOPJW010004870.1, forward strand.
TCTTTTACTGAGCTTAGGAAAACTAAAGGACTGCTGCAATGAGTGTGTGAACCCAAAGCCAGGAACTTTTCAGCACCCACTTCATATATTCACAGCAATAAAAAACTGGAGTTTGTGTTGTATATAGAAGACAAATTTTCATAAATACAGAAAACAGCAGTGAACTATAAATTAACTATAGGTAATGCCCTTGGTTTTGAATATTGTTCAATTAAACAATAACATAAATTTTGAGATAACTCAGACTAAAGACAGCTTAAAATTACTTTTAAACTTTGAAACAGAATAGAATGAAAATACTAATATGTAAATATACTATAAATACTGATTATTGATCAAAATATATAAACTGGTATTTAAATGACAGGGTTAGAATTTAGATACTTAAAAAAAAATATAGTTTCTAATTTAGGCACTAGACTGGCAATTTTTCAGGGAGGGGTTAATCAATGTCATCAACCCAAGTACTTGATGGCTACTTTATTTTATCGATCTTGAAAGGTTGAAAAACAAAGTTGATCTCAGCAGGATTTGAATGCAGCATGTAAATAAATGGAGTAAATACCACAAAGCATTTTTTTTTTAATAATTTAACAATTCTGCAACCTTGATGCAATTACTAACCACACTATAATTAAAGGATTCATTAAAATAGTATGACATAAAAACATCTTATTAATTCTGGAGTGTAAAGGATAAGAACTAATGGTAAAAGTAATATTCATGAAGAGATTGTTCCCCATACTTTCCCCAGTTAAGACTAGGTGGGAGTTCTAGCAAATATAGATTAAGAAATATAAATAGTTGTTCCTAAAATTCATGATTAGTTGAAAATATATACTAATATAATGATTTTATCCTAAATGTATTTCTTTCAGAAAATTGCATTTAGTCTTTCAGAAGAGCACAAGTTTCTCACTGCCAATCCCAAAACTTTGCAAGGCAGAAATAACAACTTGATCCAAAATCACAGTCTTGTCACAATAGTTTCGATGTAATGCAATACAATGAAAAAATAGCAACCTAATCCAAAATCACTGACAATATGTATTTCATTTCCAAATGCAGGTAAGATTTATTTTTCAGAACCTGACATTTAAGACATTTAGAAAAGCTGGGCTGCCAGCCATGACACTCATGACTTCTTTGATGACTCAACTGACAGATATGACTTATGAGAGGTGCACATGGCTACTCTGGCATTTCAGCCTTACAATTGTTCTTGTAATGCTGAAAATGACATGGGCTGATTCCACTATTAATTAGAAAATTCTAATCCTTTATTTAGATTTTCATGCAAATCACAGCCATATGATGATAATTTTTATCTGAGAAACATCATATCCTGACACTGTAATTAGTGCAATGCAATGCATTATGAAAATAGTAATTTAATTTACAAGCCCTCTCAGTAGAATGAGAACAGAGTTGCATAAACTATTGGTTCCAAATTTTGGCACAAGTTCAGTAATTTTAGGGAAGAGGGTATGTTGATTACACCGATTCCAGTGTTCAACAAGTACCAGTTTTATTGACCCCAAAAGGATGAAAGGCAAAGTCAACCTCAGTGGAATTTGAACTCAGAGCATAAAGACAGATGAGATACCATAGACCATTTTTCCCTGCAGGCTAATGATGCTGCTAGCTCACCACTGTCTTAGAGTAACACAAAATGTTAATGTTATTTATCACTACTACAACAGAAATCATATCAATATATTTAAATCAATACTTAAAAAATTTTTTTCAACAAACATAATTGGATCCTAAGAAGAGAAGTCACCTCGTCACAATATGCAAAAATTAAGTGAATTACATGTAGCTGATTGACTGGGCTGCTGGAAATAAACTGGTGTGATCTGAGAGTCTCAAGTCAAATCAAATCATGTACCATGATGAGCCTCAGGTCATATAATATCATGTACTTATCCTCAGTTGTCATTTTTCAGTAACTCCTTGACCCTAGTCTCTTAAGTCAGAAAGAAAATAACTTAAGTCAAGTAATTTTCCATACTACAGAGTTAGATAATGAAATTCCTGGCATTTCTTAAAGTCTTATACTCATCTTCCCTTAAAAGCTTGATCAAAAGTTAGGTAACTGACTTGACTTCCACGTCCATTAGACATCCATGACCATAGCATCATTCTGTTTGTTTTGGTCAGGAAAGCAATGTTCTATATAACATCACAGAAGTTGACTTATTTACCACATATTTTTGTTCATGAATATTTATTCCTTAGGCAGCTTCAGATTTATGCAGGAAGGACTAGGAATTAATGTTCATCTCATAAAGGTAACATCAACAAGGAACTTCAACCAGACTGTTTATTAGAGCTTCCTTTTGCTTTACAATGCTTACTTCTTGGTTTGTGAATATTAGTAAATTCAATACACAATAGTTTTTATTAGCAAAACATATTTCTTCAATATTATCTACTAATTAGTGTAGCTTTTAGTGTGAAAGAAAATCAAATATTCTGCTGCAACAGCGTAGTATGTACAAAGATAGTTAAAATGTAATTAATAACTAGATCTACAGTGAATACAGCAAGAGCTGCAGAGTAAGCAATAAAAGTGTGAAGGCTGTCAGAACAGTAATAATAACACCATTAATTACAACAAATTACAAAAGCAATACTGTCAACGAAAATTTGGAAACAAAGAGGCAAGTGTGTAACAATAATGCAACTAAAGTTATTAGCTGACTGCATTGTTATAATGCCACATATAATGGTAGTAATTCTCTCATAAACAATATTACATTGTTACACTAAATAATGCAAAAATTGTCATTAAATGAAACAGATGGTCAAACAATTTTAATTTCCTTAAGAATTTCCTCTTTCTACAAGAAAGAGACGTGACAATGACATTATCTCAGTGATAGATCAGCTTCTGAGGGTTATATTAGAGTAATGGTGTTCAAAAGCTTTTCACAATGTTCTATGATCTATAATTGTAGTATTTTCATAGCCTTGTTGCAAGCAATTCAGGTTTGTTGTGAATAGTGGAAATAGGAAGGAATTTGAAATGTATTAGTAGATGTTATGCTTCATAATTGCATCAAAATAATTCTTGACCAATTTAATAAACCAAACTTTTTGAGTAATTTCAAAAAACTAGGTCTTAAAACTCTCTTCAATTTCATGTAAATGAAAGCCTTAATTGTTTTCATAGCTTCTATTGAGTATACTGTAAGCCTACTGTCCTGGGTAAATTTTAAATTGAATGAATTAAACCAATATTTTTTGATAAGTTATTAAGGAGACAATGACCACAGCCCTGATAATTTTTTGTGCCCCGCTAAACTGGTGAGATTGATGTAATATATGTACTGCTTGAATATCTGCAGGTCAATATCTGCAATGAAATATGTTAGGGAGGAAAAAAGAGGCCTTGAATACCTTCAAAAGAGTTTACTCTGAAGGTACCCAAAGACCAGTTAAACAGCATGTCACACCTATTATTTAAGTGTAAAACACATCAACCTATTACCCAATAAAATAGGTTATAATATGTTACTAGCGCGTATTTTATTAAACCCAAAATGATATCAGACAAAATCAATTCTAGTTAAGTTAGCTAGATTTTGAGCTTATTGTCTGGGTTGGTGAAACTAAGCACTATAATATATTTAGCACAGTAATTTATCTCTGCTAGCTTACAAGATATTAACTTGACCTGTTTTAACTAGAAATCTATATTCACAGTGAATCCAACTCTTTAATGTGAGCCTCTCCACAGATGCTAAGATGTAGGAATATATCACTCTCAGATTTGACAAGAATAGTAATGGAAAGCTTTGCTAGTGCTTGAGAACTGCTTTTCTCTGGCAGTTGTCATGTTTTTTTGTTTTGCTTTTTTTTTTAAGCTTCATATTACAAATACAATAAAAGATATCCCAAATTATTACAAATGACTGAAGATTACTGTCTGAATTACACACACACATACACATAACCTTCCAAACCTCTAACTCTTATGGAAATATTGGATAGGTACTATCCCTTAGTTGGTTGGCTTGCCAAACTCTAACTCTCACGGAAATATATTATTTACATATATATATAAAGTAAGAAATGAAGAGATATAAAGCATATAAATTAATCTTTAATTAATTAACAATGCCAACAATCGTTTCAATTTACACTCAATACAAGTTACAAAATATATATATTTTGTGTGAAATATCTTTAGGGTAAAAAGGAAGGACACTACAGAATTTACATGTGAATCGAAATACCTCAACTGATTCACATGTAAATTCCATAATGTCCTTTTCGTCTTTCCATTTTCTTAATAATATTTGATATTTGTATAATATATCTATTGAAGAATTATATCTTGAAATATAATATATTAAACCAGTGTATCTTAGATAAGGCTATCCCTGTAAGAGGTTCATATATTCTCATAATGACTATATACATATATGGATTGAACAGATAAGAGAAGTGAGGTGAGAAAATAGACGTTTAATCCATTCGTTTACACGTGTTTCATAATCTTATTGGTTATGGGATAGATATCACATCAACATTCATACGCGTATAAAATGTACACATAATCATATATTCGAATAGATGTATATGCATGTGTACATCCATATATATATCTATACAAGGGTGCTGAGAAAGAAAGCAACAGAACAACATTCAGAACAATTCATGATGGTCGAAAACATCAACTTCAGTTTATCAGAGTGACATGAAAGTTCATTGTACTCTCAACCATGGTCATTGTCGCTCGCCATGCACTTGGCGGAGTACTTAGTGAAAGGTCTGTTTGGTCTTCGAATTCCTGTTTTCATCATATTGAACCGTTAAACGCTACACATGTTTTCTTTCCGTCTTTTTTTCTTCTCCATTTTTTTTTCACCATTACTACTTTTTACCTACACCATAACTTCACCATCTCTATCTTCACCATCATTATCATCATCATTGTTATCTTTGCTAATTTTATCACATCACCAAACTAGCCATCATCCTACATCAACACATTATTGCAAGAAAATGTAGAGCATACCTCATTTTCATGCGATGAAGCCGCATATACGGTATCCACTAGCCTTGCGCACTCTGTATTGCACCTGTAGAAAATAAGGATGAAGAGCTAGTTCTAAAATGATTGTGAAGTAGTTCAAGCCTCTGTATTTATACCTGGCTGCAGTTCTGAGATATAAGTCTGACACTACATGCGTAGATACCGCATGAGGATCTTCTATGAGAAAATATAAATCCTGTTGTTATCGTCGTTCGTCAAAACCTTATTTTTTGCTCCGCTGCTTAATTCCTGCAAAGACAATTGCTTTTTTTTTGTGTTTCTTTTTTTTTCATAGAAGACGCTTGCCTACTGCTGCTTCCCAGGTGATGGAGTTCATGCTGATCACTTTCATGACATACACACATTGAATAACACATTCTTGTAGCTTTTGTCTCGTGACTCAGATGTCAGTTATTCATATAGCACGACTTTTGGAAAGCTACCATGCCGAAACCATGCAAATCGTCATTGGTGCAGAGAAGTGAGCAGGAATATGAAATCTAACTCTCTTAAGCACACCAGGGTTGCATATCCTCAACTACCATTTCATTACAAAAATTTCATTACAAAAATTTCATTACAAAAATTATACTTAGACATATGCTTAAAACCCGTGAAGATTTTGTTCTTGTGAAGAGTATGTTGCCATATGCCGCTGCCATACAGAAGCGTATATGGGCCTTGTACACGTTCTGAGATGCTTATTCTAGTAAGTCGCGGGATAGTAGTATCCGTATTGCCACCATAAGTTGTGATCCCGGGGAAGTTTGTCTGTAGTCATCTGTAGTAGTGAAACGAAGATGCTGGAAATAATATACATGTCTAGTTTCTTTCATTTGATCTCTATGCAAGAAGATCTGGAGTGCTTTTTTCCTATAACTGAATTTTTAAGACTGATTGGGAAACAAAATAATCGCAAGCATACCAGAATATGTCCATAAAGTTTTGCAATTTTTCTCTAGTGTTTTCTCATGGTAACTGTTCTTGTCTTATCGGTATGTTACATTCATTGTTGTTTGATATCACTTAACAACACTGTTCTTTTGAGAATCGATAGCATACAAGCATATCACATAACGCGGCCCAGCTCATAAGTGGATAACAATTGTATTATTCAAGATATAGATGAAAGGAAATGTTTTGCATTTCACTATTCGTAAGAAGCAACATCTTGTAATAATTGATTACATATTTTATGTTCAGGGAATAAGAACAGAGAGATATAACATTCATGAATTCACGAAGGGCTAAATCAACTAAAGAAAATAAAATAATTTCAACTGTACACAAGACCAACCGTGAACTGAAACACAAAGTTTATATTGACCGGACAATGTATTATCACGAACATTCCAGTAGCTTAAATATTCCTGTATTAGTAAACAACAAGGTTTCCAGGGATTCATTTGTTCCCATGGCAATATTATATTTCACCCAAAATTTGACAATTATGCTACAATTTTCAGTTCTTTGCTTATATAAGATTTGATTTAGATACTTACCAGTTTAGTTATTTAATTTTATGATTTATTTTTATGAAATGATACAACTAGGAAAGGTTTATTCCCAATCGAACTGACAACATATAAGCATATACAAGCAGAATATTCTTAGTGTTTTTTTTTTATTATTATCAAGTTGTTAAATCAAACATCATGCTATAGAATGGGCTTGGCTGTAAAGATTAAAACAAGCTA
>JAOPJW010004870.1:77264234-77278153 GCA_027122535.1 Octopus maya
TTCCCGGATCACTACCAAAATTTCATCATCTGTTCCTTGTGTCATTACCAACTTTTCCTGCAAGTTTCATCAAATACCGTTGACAACTTTTTGAGTTATTTTGCACACAGTCAGACAGACGGACAAACCAACGACGATGAAAACATAACCTCCTTCCTTGTCGGAGGTAATAATTGCTTATAACGGGGATGTAAAGCCAGAAATTCGAGTCAGGGTCAGTTGAGTATGTCGATCGCAATTCTTAACTGGTAATTTATCTTATCAACCTCGGAAGAAGAAAAAAAGGCCACCTTAACATCGAAGGGATTTGAACTCAGAAAGTAAAACTAGGATTAATTGCAACAAGACATTTTAGCCAACGCTCTAACGATGCTATCAATCGAAACATCTCATGGTCTGAGCACAAGACCAAAGTATAGATTTATGAACATATTTCTACTATGGTTACTCAACACAGGATAGGTTTGATGTTCACAGCTCTCACACTGAACACAAAGTCAAACTTTGGAAACTTTTGCACCGTACGGTGCACGAAGAGCGTCACTCAGCTACATTGATGTTATTAGTAGTGACACAACATGAAATTGAGGACCCACCAACGCTAATAGGGGCGGGGAGAGTTCTGAAATTCTTGGTGCAGTGTATTGAAAGGCATCTTGATTGAGGGTTGCCTGAAGAAAAAACATGTATTTGTCGGGGCGAGGTGGTAGTAGTAGTAGTAGTAGTTGTAGTAGTAGTGGTGGTGGTGGTGGTGGTGCTGGTGCTGGCGCTAGTAGTAGTAGTAGTAATTTTCCCATTTTAACTTCTTTTTTTTTAAAATCTCTTTGGATTCCTGTAACGAATTTTTAAATTTTTAAATTTTTGATTTACATCTCAACAAACTATTTTGGCTTTAACTTTTTTGCTTCCTTTTATTCTCTTGATTTATAAGTTATTTTTGTAATTCCAGTTTTAAAATATGGTGATTAAGATTACGAGAGAAAACAAGAAATGCTTTTTTGAAACTTCAATCTCTTACCACATAGCTAAGCTGTGTGGTAAGAGATTGAAGTTTTGCTTCACAGCTTAATGGCTCTGTATTCAGTTCTATTATAGCTTCGGGCCGACCATAGCCTTGTGAGTGAATTTAGTAGGCGGAAACTGAAAGAAACCTGGCGTGTACACACACACACACACACACACACACACACACACACACACACACACACACACACACACACACACATATATATATATACATACACACACACGCGTGTGCGTGTATGTGTTTGCGTGTGTTTGTTCCCCGCTACCGCTTAATAACTAGTGTTGGTGTGTTTACGTCCCCGTAACTTAGCAGAGATCGATAGGTAAGCTTAAAAAAGAAGTCGATTCATTCGACTAAAAATCCTTCAAGGCGGTGCATGGTCGCACTTTAATGGTCGCATGGTCTCACTTTAATGACTGAAAAAGTACAGGATAAAAGACAAAACCGATCGCTAGCCATAATTTTCCACTTAAATATTGTGATCGTTAACAGAAAGAATACTTTCTTTTAGATATATATTCAATGAAATTAGCAACTGTTGGAAGAGTATTAGGGATGCCCAAATGGTTTGAGGGTCAATGTCTGCGCAAGTGCTTGTCTCTATCTTTACTCCGTTTTCTTTCCTCCGTCCATGCTTGCTTCCCTTAGGTAGGCAATATCCTCTCCTCTCCAACAGGGAGATAGATGAAGCTCTATTACAGTGGCGAGAGCTGGGTTTGTCAGTTCCTATTACAGCCGAGGATAGACAGAAGCAGAGAGTATGGGATAATCTGCGTTCAGGTGCCACTTTCAACTCTCTCTTTGATCAATCTGATCAATTTTCAAGATGTCGCCTACTTTCAGCTAGTGCAAAATCCTGTTGCTCTGCCGTTGGCCTACCAACCTGTCGTCCGCGTTCTCCTGGTGGTCCGCAAAGGTAGTAATGGGGATCCGTCAGCATGTTAAGTTGACAGGCCTTTCATTATCATGGGGCCCGTGGGAAAACTCATTTAAATAAAAGGGATCCTTGGTAGTGAAAAGATTGGGAACCGCTGGTCTAGAGGAACTCCGCATCTCCATCGCACTCAAAGTGGAAGCTGACACATAAGTAGGGTATTGAGACCACTGTGGTTGGCCCCTTGACCACACAGGTCTTCACGGTCTGTCTTGCCGCCTAAATGCTGGTCGCTTCGTTCGTTACACCGAGCTAAACCTAATCATTAAGCGGGCCCTCGCTCCGATTAATATCCCCTCCGTTCTGGAGCCGATGGAGTTATCCAGAAGTGATGGAAAGAGACCAGATGGTCTTACCCTATTTTACTCACTCCAAAATCTTGGATGCTCCAGTAAATAAGAGGGTCACTGCTTCCGTAGCCGAACAGAAGAAAACCCTGAAGTACTGAGACCTGAGAGTGAACTATCTCTTCCGACCTGTGGGGGTTGAGACGTTCGGAGGGACTGGACCACTAACCGCGAAGTTCTTGTCGTCGTCGGCATTTCGCCTTACTGAGGGTGTCAGGTGGTAATGCTACGAGCGTACTGGCTTGCGTCAATAGTTTCTGTTGAACCTTGTGGTATACGATCAGTTGAAACGCTTGGTACTGCATTGTTGATGTTGTTCTTTTCCCCCCCTCTTTCTTCCCTACAAATGGTTTCAATAGTTTTAGCAGACAGATTTGGAAGAATTAGAAGAAAGTTCTCAGGTAATTTTCTTTCATCTAAATAAATGTTTATGCTAAGTTAAGAATTTGCCAGCAAAATCTTATAAAATGACAATGTTCTAAAAGATGTGTCTTGCAAAACATAATGACGACCGGCGAGTTTTTATGAAAAAGATTTAAGGATGTATTCAACCGACTACGTTTTGTTGAACTAGTAACATACGAAATATCAACGACTGGAAATATTTGGTGGTAACAATATAAATTAACACGAATAAAATTATTCTGATGCGTAAGCAATTATTTTCAAGTAATAAATAACAACGATAAGACTACAGATATCGCTTGCATCGGTGGTTCAGTGGTAGAATGCTCGCCTGCCACGCGGGCGGCCCGGGTTCGATTCCCGGCCGATGCACTATATATCTGTTTTTTTGTTTTTTTTATTAGTTAGGAAAATTTTTTAAAAAAATAAGAACATTAACATGAGAAATCTACCATTCACGCCTGTTCCAATAAATTAATGGCAGGATAAATAATAATATCAATATATAGCTACGTCCTGAGTTCAAATTCCGCCAAGGTCTACTTTGCCTCTCATCCTTTCGGGGTCAATAAATTAAGTATCAGTTGCATACTGGAGTTGATCTAATCGAATGGCTCTCTTCCCCCAAAATTTCGGACCTTGTGCCTCGAGTAGAAGAAAATATTAATATGTAATACAACGATCGATGAGTAAATCCTTTTGATTTTCAGCTGTTGACAGTGTACACTTCAGCTAAGGTTGACGTTACAAACATCACATCTTTGACCTTCTCGTCAGCTTATTTTTTGTCTTTTTTCAGACGCATCGAGCGATCACATAGAGGTTCTCTCATTGATCCATGATTAATCACACGTTGGCAGTTCGCCTCACCGAGGTATCAGGTGATGCCCGTGAGGGCGCTTGGCTTTCCCATCGCCTTAGCCTCGCCATCGCCCGCGGCAATGCTGCGAGTGTGCTGGCTTGCTTCAGTAGGTATCGTTAAACCTTGAGGTATGCGATCAGTTGCTATGAAAAAAAGAAAAAAAAATCCCCACAAATTGTTTCAATACAGTTTTAACAGAAAAATTTGGAAGAATTAGGAGAAAGTTCTCCTGTAATTTTCTTTTATATAAATAAATGTTTATATTAATGAAGGGGGGAAAAATAACACTTTCCAGCCCTACTTTCTCTAAATTCGAGAAAGTGGATCCAATGAAAGCGCCTTAACATGGTCACTCGACCTGTCAGAAGTAGCAACAAAATATCTCCCCACATCTCACACTTTAATTTATTTCATATAACAATTTGAGGGTAATGGCCTCGTTGCTTCTAGGTTTCCAACAGACAAATTACTGGTTGCTAGTGTGAAGATAGTGCTTAATTGGATACCAAACAAATATTTCAAAGGAGTTTCGTAAAGTGCCAGTTTTTTTTGCCTATGTTTATATTCTTCACCAATATTTCTTTAGCCAAATCCATCACTAACCTATCCATTTATCCGTTCGTCCACCAATCCATTCATCTATCCCACCCATCCACTCACCTCACATACATACATACATACATACATACATACATACATACATACATACACACGGTGGGTGCTATTTTATTCAACATACTCCCCGCTCAGATTCATTCACTTATTGCAGCGCCCCTTCAGTTTTTCTAAGCCCGGTAAAAGAACTCAGAAGCTTAGACCTCCAGCCTGACCTTTCACGATATCCTTAAAGCCAGGAACTTTTCAGCACCTCTTAGTACATGCATTCCCAAAATTCTCCATCTGAGATTTTTATGTGAATAGACGCACACTTGGGTATAAGCATCGACAATCCAACAAAAACACCACCAACTCAACTAGCTTTGCTAGCGACCGGCTTGAACTTTCCCAAGAAGAACTTAAATAAAACTCAGAAAAAAATCATACTAAATAAACTCCTAAAGAAATAACTCATTTCCCAACGACCTCCTATATGACCCCAAAATTATTGGATTGGGATGCCTCAACAAAAACCTGGAAGGGAAAAATCTCTATGAAGATGAAAATTTACAAAAGCAAATTTTACGATAAATCATTATGAGTGAGACTTTAATATAAATACATACAACACAATCAGAGTAAAATTTTTAGATGTAAAGGGATAATGATCTCAACGTATAAAAGAATATTAAGATCACCAGGAAAAGAGAGAAGAAAATAGAAAACACGGGACGAATAAAGCTTTCGTTATTCATGTTGAAACTCTTCAAAGATAATTTCCTTCTACACGATTTCTATATGATTTTTAGACTAACACCGAAGTCCATTTTATTTTAGACTTACACCGAAGTCCTTTTTATTTTGCTTGTAGTTAGTTAGCCTTTGAAATATATTTCGGCTTTTTGTTTTATTTATTTACATCAAAAACTAATTTTCGATAGTTTCTTTTGTTATCTAGTGATTATTTCTTGAAAAAAAAAAATACAACAAAGTATTAATGATATAATAAATGTCTGCTGTACTCAAATAGTTACTTTTATGGCAATGAATTTATCGAAGCTCCCTTTAAAATGTTAATAAATAATCAAGATATTTAGATATTCTGCCCACCATATATTTTTGAATAATTAATAATATCACTCTGCGCGTGTTGAGTTAAATTTAGTTGAAAGATTTTAAAGTCATAATATTCTTCTTTCAAAGTTTTAAAGAGTTATTAAAGGCAAAACCAGAGTTAGATGATTCGAATAAATTTCAATAAATACATGAACAAAGGAAAAAAACTTTCAAATAACACGAAAGCAGACAAAATATAATAGCAATGATTCATATAGTTAAAATAAGGCCATTGACTTTCTCTGCGCTATAGCCGTGATCGTCTAGTGGTTAGGACCCCACGTTGTGGCCGTGGTAACCCAGGTTCGAATCCTGGTCACGGCAGCGCAGTATAATTTTTTGTTTTTATATTATGTATGATATTTTCTGTGTATATGTATTATTCGCATTTTGCTCGAGAATTTTTTCACTGCTTTGTAGAGTGAAATGCTGGAAGCGGTGAGTCGTTTAGGCGTCATTGGCGGTGTCCAGTTGCATGCCTCGAAAGCATTAAAAAGCAAACACGATAGTGCAACATATCTAAGACATATTTCATAATAATAGTAAAAGAAAACATTGAAGTGATTGCTATTGTAAATATCTGTACAATGTATTTTATCACTTAATAAAAAAATTAAATATAACCATGAAATAATATGCCTACAAAGCTCTACTTGTTACTATGTATTCTTTCTAAATATTTTCCTTTTCCTGTTTCTTCTCTTTTCGTTTCTTCCCATCTATACATTTCCTTATTCCTTCCTTTCTTTTCTGTAGTGTGTCTTTATCTTCCTTTCTCTCTCTCTCTCTCTCTCTCTCTCTCTCTCTCTCTCTCTCCCCTCCTCTCTCTCCCCTCGTCTCCCTGTCTCTCTTTCTTCATTTATGCCTCGTTCTCACACCGCTTTCATACTCTATCATTTTCATTGCCGAATTGTTAAACATTTTTAATGTTAAATTTTGAGTTGTAAGCGTTTAAATTTTATAATCTCGGTATTAACGAGCTTCTTTTTGACTAAATGTACAACTCCTATACATTAAAATCTTTAATCGCTCTGAAAAACGATACACGGACGCCAGTATAAAATCTCCGTGACAAACAAACAATCGTTAGCGCTTCGGACAAAATGCTTAGCGGCCTTTGTTCTGAAGTTCTGAGCTCAAATCCTGCCGAGATCAACTTTGGCCTTTCATTTTTTTCGGGGCTGATGAAATAAAGTACCAGTCAAGTACCAAGGCGGGATTCTTATGGTTTGACGGGCAACATTTTTTGTCCCAGGTTTGAAAGTGTTTCGTTAAGAAAATAAGTGTAGCCCGTCAAACCATAAAGATCCCTGGTTTGGAGCCAAATTGGAAAGAATTATAGTTATTAGGTAAAGAAGCTAACATAGCTGACTCCCTGATCAATATAGATTAGTCAAAATTTTCGATAGGGTGGACCACCACCACTTGGCAGTTGTTCTCACGGCAGCTGGTTTCGATCTCGTCTTCCGCTGTTGGACTGCTGCAATGTATAGCGACATCTGTTAAGTGTTGAGCGTGAATGGCCATCTGTCAGAGCCATTTAAGTATTATACGCTTGGTTCATCAAGGATGTCTCTTCTCATCTCTTCCGTATGTACTGGTTTTTACTCACTATTGCTGAAACTAGAGACATTGAGAAACGTCACGCACAAACTAGAACTGTGTCGGCATACGCGGACGATGTCAACGACATAGTTTTGGAAACTAATCACATCGAAGTGATCGGCATTGTTCTAAGGAACAACGAAGCAGTGAATGGAGAAAAATCAAGTAAGAAAAGTCGGAGGTATCTAGAGAGGTAGGTTCATGCCGACACCGATTAAATTGTGCGCAGTCTGGTTTAGTCCAAGCCTCGAAGTGTAGAAGAACTGGGACATGATGACGAGCAGGGTGTCCAATCTCATCCACGAATAGACCGAGAAAAAGCTATCTCTGAAAGGTCGGGCAGAGGTGGTGAATGTTTACATCACCACCATCATATATTATCGCTTAACCCCAGTTCAGTCTCACTAAACTGGAGCGCCAGCTCTTCTGCTTTCTATGGAAGGGGCACGTTCCACTGGTCAGGCATTCTATTTACCGTCAACATCATCGCCGGACCCGCTTTTCCATAGCTCGTTTCTTTAACAGAGCTACAGTCCCGGACAAGAATAGATCGAGGCAAGGCACCAGGCTCTTATTGTCCTCAGTCGCCCTCAGCTCTTTACCTGTTGGGAAATGCGATCGGTGGAATTTCCTCTTTGGCATTCTATAGAGGGTAGTCATTGAGCATCGACGAGAATCAATTGGAAAAGTTGAATTTACTACAATTGGATTTACCTACAACTTATGATGTCTGGAAAGTAGCCATAAAGTGAAACTGAAAGCAGTAGAGCGAAAAGGAACCATAAAGAGATCATATTTGATTTTAATGTTTTACAGCGGCTTAATGCGGAAAAAAAAAGAACAGTCTCATTACCAAAACATTCAGATTTGCAACATCTACAGTGCTCCAGAAGTTATTCCATTAACCGCTCGGGGCCTATTTTTCATAGTTCTAATGTGATGCTTAAAATATAGGTGTATAGATCAAAGATCAAACTCGACACAGTGTGCCAGTTAAGTACCATAGTAATTAAGAAAGAAAAGAAAAAGGCTAAAAATTTGTATGACGATTTTGCAAAAATAAGAAGTTGAAACTTCTAACGAAGAACATGTAGTTAATCTGAAAAGTTTAAGAAGCGCTTGAATTTGCACAGCATAAAAATGACTGGTGAAGTACTGCTGCTGATACAGTGGCTACTACCATTTACCCATAATATACAACGTTGATGAACCTACACTTTTCTGGAATCGTATGCCTGCCAGAATCTTATTCCTTGGAATCAAAAATCAACTTCAAGATTCAAAGCTTTCAATAATCGACTGACGCTTCTTCTTGGAGGATATGCCGCTGGTCATGTTAAATTAAAGGACTTACTCGTGTATCACCCCGAAAATCCAAGTGCTATCAAGGGCTATGAAAAATTTGATTTACGATAAGAATAAACAATTTTTATTTGCACAAAGTCATTGGCGTAAGTTGTCAATTTGAAGTGCATTGTTTTCTTTGCTTTACCGGGTTTTATTCATATTCAAACATAGCCCAACGTGCGCCAACAATGTAAAATGTTTTCTTTTAATTGGTGCGTTATAATGCAATAAAGAACTCTTTGATATCTATATGGCATCAAAGATTAAAAGATTGCGATTTTCTGCGGTTACACGTGTTAATCTAATACTATGTGGCCTTATACCCTTTTACCCCCTTTCGCAGAATAGTATTTTACAAACGCTCCTCACCACGTTTTGCGTATGAAAATCAACAAGAAGCAAAAAATGAATATTTAAATAAAACACAGATAATTGTACGCAGTGGCTCATCAAGAATATTTTCTTATACTGATTTCAAATTTTGGCACAAAGTCAGCAAGTCCGGGGGAAAAGATAAATCGTTTGCACCGATGAAAGTTAAAGTCTACCACAGCGTAATTTGAGCTCAGAACGTAAAGACGGACGAAATGCCGCTAAGCGTTTTGTTTTTCCCAGTGTGCTAGTGATTCTGCTAGCTCGCTGCCTTACATTCTCCTGTATTATAGCATCTTGTATGTAGACGAGTACACTCCCATCTTGTGAAAATTCTCGAAGAACGATAAGGTATAATATCTTAAGCTTTGTCTTTCTATGAAAGGTTCATTGTATGAATCATATGATAGAAGTGCTATGATGCGTGGTAGTGATGCATAATCATAGCACTCAAAGAACTTGCGATGAATGCTATACCATCCATTATACAGACGAGTAACGCCATGTTAACCTTTTATGAAAAGTTTTAAAGACGTATTGGGCGTTGGTACATCACCACTTATGTTGCTGCTCATTGATGTCAAAATGTTATGTCAGTATTTTAATTCTGACAAACTGCTTTTAGAAAAATGTGTTATACATGAATTAAATATTTTAGAACTAAGAAAAATTACAACTCTCTACACATTCAACTCTCTCTTTATTCACATTTGCTAACCTTTGATCAGTTCAAAACGAATTTACGAGGGTGCTAAGACTCAGCTTAAGGATTAGTGGTCTAAGATCACTAGATCTTAGGTCACTGCATATCCATTTTCAAGTACGACAGTTACTTTTTCATTGTATAAGTAATATTTTCTCTTCGCTGTTTGATAAACGCATCAGCAACATACAAACAACATCTAAGAATCATTGTTTAAATAAATTCGAGAAGTTTTGATAATTTGTTCTTTATATAATACTCGCTAAAAAGTCGCACTCCGTGAGGACTTTTAAATTAGCTCCTGCAGAGGACTAATTGGGCCTGCGGCCTAAAACTGGAGACAGCTAAATAGAACGACTATAATACGTCTATAATGACTATATGCCCCGGCGATGTTTGATCAGAGGTTAAGGACGGATGAGAATTCTGTATTACAATCATTCTATTGTTCCAGTCCCAAATGAATTCCAACTGTTGGCCATCTTGTCCCAAAGTTCTTATCTCGACGTAAAGTTAATGAAGCAAATGTTATTTATCTCTCTCCTGATTTCTGACGTCATCTGACAAACGCTAAGATGGCATGAATCAGCCAAGCTTTACCTGCTAAACATAGCAACCCAAATGCTTTTAAGTCAGATCCCAATGCTGGATGTTCAAGAACCAAATGAAAAGCAGATTTTCAATCCCGGGATCATCTATGTAGAACAAATGTAGACTGAGATACAGGGATCCCGGACAGACAGAATTTCGTGTTTATTATTATAGATGATAGTATATATTAAAGGATGTAGCTTGACAAGTAGCTTAATCTATAGAACTGAAAAAAAAAAAATGGAAATACGATCTAAGTACGTATATTTCTTAAAGTCTCATTCTGTCTGTCATGTTGGTTCGTCAGCTTGAATATCTTCAATAGCAAACTGTCTATTCTTATAGTATTAGCAAAATGTCAGTTGAAAACATATGACATAAAACATCAAACGACACATTGTGAAACAGGTAGATAATTATAAGCGTGGTGAGCCAGAAAAAAAATTGAACACGAGATATATTTCAAGCAAAGAATGTAGTTGAGAATTCCTGTGGAAAATCATATTGAATATACATATACACGACAGGCTAAATAGTTTAAAGAAACTGTTTAATGCATTGGTGGTTTTATGGTTGAATACGTTTTTTTCTGTCCCCTATTTCTGTTTCCGATCGAAATTTGTGAAGATTTCTGAATTTGATATTCTGTTAGGTTAGTTTAAATATGCTTGAGACATAATTGATCTGTAAAAAAGGTCATTTTCTCTGCGCTTTGCTATGGATAAAAAGAACTCGCAACCGAGTTCTTTTTTTGGGGGGGGGGGGAGACCAAAGTCATCTTTGAACAAATATTGGACTAATACATGCATTTTGAGTTCTTTATCCTCTCGTCAGTTTCAAACACCAAACAGGACAGCACTGAAATAACTGGAAGCCTTGGCTTCTTTATAAGAAATCAGTCGAAATGTATCAATGAAACCGTGCTACAACTGCCAGGCCGGAACGAAATATATGGCATGCGAAACAGCATTGTGAAATGAGCAAACTTCGGATTTTTTTTTTTTTTTTTTTTTTTTGGTACTAATTCAAAACACTGCTTCGCATAATTGAGGTGTTGATATCTATGTGTAATTTCAAAGCCCATAGAATTTTGGTTTTCTACGATCTGAATTGATCGTCTAAATTTTTGTGTTGACATCATGGTAGTCTTAACACAAGTTTGGAACTTCAATGAAATTTACAGCAAAATATTACAACTATTTTATTCAATGTGCAACTGTTATGTTTTCTTGCTGCATGATGTATACACAATATTAACTAAAAGACTTATATAATGCTTTGCCATTTGGTAGTGGCTGGTAGTTCACAACACTTGATAATTATTTTGCAATGGATATTGCAAAGGGATTCACTTGAATTTGTCGAAATTACATAAGTTACTGAAGTTATAAAGAAATATTGGATAAGACATGTATTGTTATAGAAGACATACTAATGTCTTCTACATCGCTTTGAAAGAGTGAATAAATTTTAGTAGATAGCTGTCTATTTGAATGCAGAAATAAGAAAGTGCCACAAATTGTTGATATTTTGTAATGTTGTGAAAATAGTAAGTGTAACGTTGTGAAGCCATTTCATAAGTGATAGGACTATGATTAGTTGGGCATTCCTATAGAATAGAGTCGGAAATTATCTAGACCACCAAAAACCATATATCCACGGATATATGTATATATATGATTATGCAACGCGGATTACTACGATTGCACAAATAAAAACTAATTGGCAAGACACGGAGAATTTTTTCCACCTTTTCCGTAATTTTTTAATTTTGACATTTCTAAAAAATATTTTTTTGCTCTGACTTATATTTTAAACGTCTATAATTATGATTCTTTAAAAAAAGGTGTAGCAAAAAATTGGAGAATATATAAAAACTTTTAAATTACTAAAAGAGGGAAGGTAGATATTTTCGTTCCCCAATACTCAAATTTTATGTTTGTTGTTTAAAAGATTTGTGAACAACGAACGGAAATATTTCGTGGTAGCAGCAATATAAATTAACACGAATAGAATTATTCTGATGCGTAAGCAATTATTTTCAAGTAATAAATAACAACGATAAGATCACAGCTGTCGCTTGCATCGGTGGTTCAGTGGTAGAATGCTCGCATGCCACGTGGGCGGCCCGGGTTCGATTCCCGGCCGATGCAATTCAGAATCTTTTGGAAATCTTCTTATTACTTTGGTTTAATTTTTTTGCTTCCATTCAATTTAATTGGCCATCTAATATTTTTAATAAGGCTGAAATAAACTCTAGTGAAAGCTGATCATTTGTAGGTTTCCAGAGAAAACCTCCATGCAAGGGCTTCTTCCCTTAACTCCCGACAGTCTAAGGGGACCGACTGCAGCCAGGTTATGGTTCCTGGATACTACTGCTACCGCTTCCATTGTAATTTATGCTTTTTCTAGATGGTCAAAGTGCCCAAAAGCCAAAATGCTTTGGATGTCATAACATCTCCGATCTAAAACATCAGTTGAATGTAGAGCGAATCATAACTTCTTTAGTTTACTTTCATTCCTTCTCGACCAGATCCAGTAGGAGCTCTTCTCAGCTGCTTCATACATTGTCTTAGTTCTCCCAGAAATTAAGAGCCATTTAATAATACCGCAGGCAGATTTGTCCATTGTCCATGCCCCTTGGATATTACTTTCATAGAGAGGACTTTGTTTGGAAGCTAGATTCGCTCAATTTCATGTGGCACGGCATCTTCAATCAGAATCACACGTTTTGATGAAAATAAGTAAAGCACAATATCCAATCTTATACCACTTTCGTTGATGATTTCTGAACGAGTTTTCTATTCTGAAAGGACTGCTGTACACTCCCAGTCATTCACTTTGTCCAGTAGAATCTGCTTCTATGGATCTATTGGTACAGCTGTTCTAGACCTCAGTCTTTTGCCTGCTGCTGTTTATAATATTGGCAGAACCTCAAGGGGCTAAACATAGAGGGGACAAACAAGGACAGACAAAGGGATTAAGTCGATTACATCGCCCCCAGTGCGTAACTGGTACTTAATTTATCGACCCCGAAAGGATGAAAGGCAAAGTCGACCTCGGCGGAATTTGAACTCAGAACGTGGCGGGAGACGAAATACCGCTAAGCATTTCGCCCGGCATGCTAACGTTTCTGCCAGCTCAATGCCCTTTTATTACCTTTCTAGGAAAGACAAAAGTTTCTGTTGACAGGAAGGACATCCAGATAGAGAAAATCTGCCTCAATAAACTCCATCCAGCAATATGCATACATGGGAAAGTGGACAGTAAAACGATGACTACAACCATTGTAGAATGTTGTGTGTAGCAATTAGAAGAAACATGTAGAGGTTTCCTTCTCACCTCATGTATCAGGTTATTCTAGAACTTTAAAAAAAGACAAAAAAGAAAGGAAAGAAGAAGAAACTCCTACTCACCTCCCAGTAGTACCTTAACTGACTGAGCCACTGGAAGTCTAGTTCACTGCTGACACCGTTTGCTACGAGGACTGCAAGGACATCTCTTGCATGGACATCTAAGACAATAAGGGCCTGCAGAGTGACACGGTTCTGTTTGGACAGTTTCCCACGCACGAGTGACACAACCTCTTTGATTTGATCGTTATTCTTTTCCAAGTACAGTTGGAGTGCATCAGCACTTGTCTTGAGGGCCTCATGCACATAAGATGTCCAGTATAATTGACTGACACATAAGACTGACTGACCAATCCATTTCCGAACCCATTCCAGACGGGGAGAAACTTGGTAGTCATCAATGGCTTCTTTGATTTTCTGAAGGATTAGAAAAAAAAAAAATAAGCAAAAGGAAATCAATACTGATTGATTGAAAAATATAAAAATTATATTCAATAAAATTTATAATCATCAACATTGTCAGCATCATTATTTTTTATGCTCCCCCCACTTTTTTTTGTGTAAGTTATTTGGCAATCTCATTAGTGCTGGTGGCACAAAAGGCACCCAGAACACACAGTAAAGTGGTTGGTGCCAGGAAAGGCATCCAACCATAGAGGC
>JAOPJW010004870.1:77386038-77396391 GCA_027122535.1 Octopus maya
GGGGTTGATTTGCTCGACTAAAGGCGATGCTCCAGCATGGCCGCAGTCAAATGACTGAAACAAGTAAAAGAATAAAAGAATAACACATAAGGTCACAAAGTATTTATGACAGCTCCAGGACAGACAACTCCAAACCGGAAGAGGAAACTATATAAAAACGCATGCGTTACATGAGTGCTTGTTGAATGGAGCAACAAGTGCTTATGTAGAAAACAAAAGCATATTTTAATAGATGAATTTTGTTCTTAAATGTATTTCTGTTATCAACATCCAAATTAATTGTTTCTTTTTTTTAAAGCTTTCTTCAACTTGAAAAGATGGCAGAAGTAGATTCTGTTTTAATGGTGAGTGCTGTATTATTGGTTTTGTTTAAAACACTTCCCACCGGTTGCCATAACTACCGCTTAAGCTTCTTTCTCCATATCAACAGTTGCAATAACTTGAATGTCTGTTTCTTTGTTTACACATTTACGTTAGAAATAACTTATATTGTTTAATTATTTTGATATGTCGAAAGGAAAATAAATCAAAACAAAACTAATTTTAATGAAACTATTTATTTAAAAAAAATACGAGCATTTAAATCGTACTTCATATAAACAATATGTAATATAACTTATTAGTTTAATATTCAATATTATTGTTGCTGTTGCCATAATTTTATTGTTATTAAATACCTTTTGAGAAAAATATAAACAATTAAACTGCTTATATTCTCTCTCTTGTGATTTAAACTTTAAAAATGTGCATACCGAGAATAGCTTTCTCTATTTTATTTATTAAGTGTTGTAATAATGTTGCCCAAGTTACAAATAATAAAAGCTTTACTTTGTAACCTTGTACCTTTGTTCCATTCAGACATGTAATGCTATAGAGGTAACGTAAACTCTTGCATAAAAAAATTTAAAAAAAAAAAAAACCGAAACAAGGACACTCGAACTGCTAGTAGTAATCACTGAATTCTTTCAACTCACATGCCACTGCCTTGAAAAGCAAATTAAGAACCTCAAATGATGTAGTCCGAGATAAACTGTGTAAAAAACTGGGATCAGCATGGCTAAATGCCTTTTCGTTGGTGAGGTCAAACACAGGTTTCGCAGCAGATATGAACGAGTGATATTCTAGGAGGATGCCCAAGAGTCAAAGAATATTTGGCAGTCCCTGCACATTTGCCACAAACAAAAATTTACTTTCTCTGTTAACCTTCCTGTTGTTCCACTGTACCTATTGTGTGACCAAAGTTTGCATTGAGTATATCATGTGAAATTTCTATCTATACCTTTTTTATGTATCCAGCAGAATCATTTTCCTGCTGGGCATAGTCCTGTCTGTTTTTCTGCTTACTAGAACTTTGGTTTTTGCTAAGCTCAGGTTTTGCTTCCATGCCTGGAATTTTTGTTCTAATTCTACTATCGATTCAGCTTTAATAACAAGGTCATCAGTATAAGGAGTTCCCACAAGCAACTGGTCTTACACTCCTCTTATGGTCAAGAGGACTATGATAAATACAAATGGACTGAGAATGGAATCCTGGTAAATCCCTCCTGCACACTAAATTCATTGTTGAACCCATGGCTGACTTCCACATTACTTATAACTGTAGATGCATGGCATATACGGCTGTCACAATCTATGTATCTATTCCTAGCTTCCACAGTAACCACCAGATTAAGGATTGAGAGACCTTTTCAAAGGCTTTCACCAAGTACAATGGCTTACTTTTTACTAAATACTTCTCCTGCAGTTATCTTACTATAAAGAGGATACCAGTAGCACTTATCCCTAGCACAAAACCAAGCAGCATTTTGTCTAGGTTAATTTTCTTCCTAACTGATTGAGCTCTTTGTATAACTTTCATGACTTGGTCCAACAATTTACAACTTCTGTAATTATCTACAAAACATCTCCTTTACCCTTGTAACAGTTGACTATGATGCTGCTAAACTATTCATTGGTTATGATACCTTCCTATTCAGCCTGATTAACTATGTGTGATTAGACTGTGCCCTACTCTGGGCTGTGAATGTATGTGTGTGCATGAGTTCATATTTCCCCTCACTTTCCCTTGTGTTTACTGAATGTAAACAACCTCACTGTCCACACACATTTTTTTTTTTTTTTTGCTTGCAATCCACTGCAAAAGCTTGTTAAGGCTCCTTGACATGCTGCATGATCTTTGTAAATAAAAGACTCATTCAAATAGTATCATATGTCCTTACTTGCAATATATAAACAAAGAAGTGACAGTTAGCTGCTGATCTTGCAACAAACTAAACTATTGGGTTTAAGATCTTTGAAAGAGATTCATGTAGTAACAGTACTAAACAGTAATGTTTATAGCCACTTTTGCAAGATCAGTGGCTGATTGTCACTTCCTTGTTTATATATTGCAAGTAGGGACAGAAAGCTGTCGACTCTAGCAGGCTGGAATCCAGTACTGAGGATGGGTATGCACCCAGAAATCAGTTGTTCTGCTGGTCTTGCCATGCTCAAGGGGGATTGGTTCAGTCCTTACTCAGGTTGTGTGTTCCTAACCAGCTGGAAAAGATGTTTTACTGGGGTTAAAATGTAATAACATTGTTCTGCATGGAACAGCCATGTAAAAGTGGCAACAAACATTACTGCAAAGTAAATAAAAGTTCAGAGAATATTTGTAATATACAAATTTGTAAGAAAAAATGTTCTTTCTTTTTTTTTTTCTCTCTTTTGTCTAGGCTAAAATCTTTTACTATGGCCATCACAAGTATTTTGGTCGCTTCGAAGCAACTGTCACCGATGGTCTTACCAAATATAACAATGATCCTATTCTGAAGTTCTACAAAGCTCTGGCCCCGCTTCTACAAGGTAAACTTTTTTTCTTTTTGGCTGATACTAAGTAATTTATGTCTGTTTAGGTGACTCACAGGAATAAATTGACAACTGGTAAACCTTAAGTCCAAAAGTCAAAATCTACTTTATTTTCTGAATTTGTTGTATAAGTACTGAAGAAGAGTTAAATTATTTGGTTAAAATAAAATTGTTAAAAGAATTGAATAGTCTCTTTAAAATGGTAGCCTTTGACATAGGCAGCAGCATTACAGCCACAACTTCACGTACGACATGTGGTCTGAAAGTCTGTAATGTGACGGTATTTTTTATGTTGATTTTTTAATGAAATGTATGTTGACTTTGTTGGTGGTAAAATCTATTCTTTTCATTAACATTTCAATCAGATTTTTGTTGTTTTGGCATTGAACTTATGTTCTGACAATTTTCATTTCAATTTAAGAATGTTTTTTTTCTGTGAACATCAGGAGTCTGTTTCTGGTAACTTGTCACCAACTGTCAATGCTATCAATTTAAACATTTTGAAACAAAATAAAAAGTAACATACACCATAAGCTGGAGATATTGTTGTAGTTAAATATACCACTAAACTAAGGTGTAAACTTACACTGTTGTTATTTAGTCAATAAATTAAAATGAATAATATCTTGTGCAATACATACAGAAAGGTAGTGAAAAATATTACTTTGAAGTAAAGTGATTGTGATTGTTGCTATTGCCACTATTATAAGAAAACTTTAAATTGAACATGTGAGGATAGTATCTCATTGACATTTCATTCAAGCTATGCAACTTGTTTAATCAATTACTAGAGTAGTTAATGTAACATTTCCTTTTTCTACACATGGTTATAAGTTTATTTGGATGTTTCTAATGAGTTGTTTTTGTCTGAATATATTGCTCCTGCAAATGTTGTTTTATTCTGTCCTCTGTCCCTGACTGTCCATCCCTGACAGGGATGGAATGTCAGGGACAGAGAATAGGATAAACCCCAGCTATTCTTTCCCCTGTTTGATCAAGAATTTTATGTTCATTCAGATGTTCACTTCCTTATAAATATTTTCTACTAATTTGCTGCACAAATTTGGTTGAGATTAAAAAAAAAAATTACATCATACTGATAATAAAGAAAATATTATCATTCAATCTTTATCTTCTAAAGTTTTTCTTTCTTTTGAGACACTACAAAATCTATGTTTTTGTTTTTTCCATAGGTCGGGTTCCAGAAAGTATGCATGCCTTTCAACAACTGAAAGACAAGGTAGATGTTAATTTGGGTTCAATCCTGGCTCTAATTTATGGTTACAAGAAGTTAAAGAATAATAGTAGGTGGAACTTTATTCTTGTAAAATAGTTTTCCAACACTTAATTCCTTTTTATTTGCAGAGCACTCAGTGGTCTAATCATGATTTCTTTCATCTTTGGTAGTTTCTTCTCACCATACAAGACCTTCTGGACCTGGTTTGCCAGCCAAGAAACTGGGCTACTCTTGTCAATTCAACCAATGAAGGATGTGTAGTTAGTTGTGTAGATATGTGTGTGCAGTGAAAAATGAGCATGGTATTATGTTTGTAGATCTTTTATTGAGGGCAAAGTACCAAATGTGTTTGGCTTTATGATGATATGGATCAAAGAAGAGTACTTTTTTTCAGTTCTAAGTGGGCTAGTATTGCAAAATCTGACTAATCTATTGCTTATAACACAAGTTAAAACTAAAAGTTCTCAGAAATCTTGTGGGTTGTTAATGGTACTTAACTTTGGTTGCCTGAGCAGGATTTTATTTCATGCATTCACGTTGTTGTTTAGTCTCCACATCAGCTCTGACTGACCAGATCAATAACAAAGTTATTCAAATCTGACCATCCTGTCTTCTTGTCATTGTGTCTAGAACAACATTGTTTATGATTACTGCATGTGATTTGAGGAAGATATGGTTATTATTTCTAGCAAGTTGAGTGATCACATCAAAGCTCCCTCATTTCATACACAGAGATAAATTATAAACTGAATCTAGTTAAAATTACAGATCTACAAAAGAACTGAATGTACTTTGCCTTTCAGTATTTTTAGGTTTTATACTTTTCTGATTTGTTTACAAAAGGGAGAAAAATGAAGGAAGTTTATAAACATGTAACAGTATTTTAATGAGGGAAGTTTATAAACATGTAACAATATTTTAATTTTTATTATCTTTCATTGTAGATCGTGAAGAACTACAAGAACTTGACCGAAAACTAAAAGAGGAAAGAAAGCAGGCTGGTGAAAAGGTGTGTTGATTAAATTTGGTTTTTATAGGATTTTAAGAATGGAAGTAATACAGGAGTACTTATGACAGTAAATGAAACCTGCAATTTTCAGAAAAAGATGTAAACTATATGAAAATATTAATAACTATCTACGTTGATACGTATGTATATTTCAGTATGTTTGATTCTGTGCATTGTATATATGTACGTATGTGTGTGTGTACAGAATCAGGCATACAGAAACATTAGTATCAATATAGATAGATGTTGATGTTCTCATATAATTTATTTTGTTTGTCTGAAAATTGCATATACTCACACACACACACACACACACACACACACAATGTCTGATGAAAGCATATCAAGTCTGGTGCTATAAAAAGAAAACTTCAGTGCATATCAATTTTGCATTTGACCTCCATCAAAGTAGTTCCCTTCTTATGCCACACACTTTATCCAGCATTGTTTCCATTGATGGAAGCACTCCTAGAACTCTCTTGAAATCTTGTTCCTTTTAAGTGAAATTTGATGTTTGGAAAGGCTCTTGGCCATAAATAACCTTCAAGCCATGTCTTTTTACATACACACACACACACACACACATACTTTCTCTGCCATAGTCACTGATGGAACCTCTGGGTTGTGGTGAGATGACCACACTCTACACACATTTCTGTCCGTTATTGGAATTGCGATAATGTTTTTTCTTGGTGAAAAATGTACTACCTACTACTAGTTAGTAACTTCAGACTTAGAGCAAATTAATCTGGAAAAGAAAGATATGGAACCTTAAAAGTCTGTTGAACAGTCACAGATATAGAGATGTTCTAATTAAAGCATCTAACAAGGAGGAAGAGACAGATGTAGAACATAGAGGTTAACTGGAAGTTCTTACAGGACAACCTATTGAGGACTACAGACCAAATCTATTATCAGTGCAAAGTTCAAACTAGACTGAAGATGACATGGTAGTGGAAGTAGACAGTCATAAAAACAGAGATTGGCATGAAAGGATTGGAAGAATGAGGGTAGAAGAGAATACCAAGTAGCTAAAAGAGAAACTAGACAATATATTTGTTTGGCCATGGGAAGGGCAAAAAGGAGGAGTTTTGGCAATGTTCTACAACATGAGGACCAGAGGCATGAACTGTCTGGATTGCAAGACGGTGTATCAGATTCTTTCAAACTGTCTAGCCTATGCCAGCATGGAAGATGGATGTTAAATCATGATTAGCATTTTGATGATGATGTTTTACAACTAATTAGAAATTATTCGGAACTATGCCCAATATCTGCATCAGTAGATAAACTGAAAGGATGGTTCTCAAATATACCTAACGGAAAGTTATATAAAAATGTATGTGTGTATTATAAGATTAAGCATATAAGTATTGTCCTTATATGGATATGTGTGTGTATCACCATCATCATTTAATGTCCATATTCCAAAATAGCATAGGTTGGACTATTTGCAGGATTGGTTGGATCCAAGGATTACATCATGCTCTACTTTGGCATGGTCTCTACAGCTTGATGCTCTTCCTATGCCAGCCACTTTACAGTGTACAATGGGTGCTTTTCTCATGCCACCAGCACTAATGAGGTTGCCATGCAGGCACAAAACCCAAGAAAGGGGTTTTATTCTAGCAGATAAGGGTTAAGGTATGAAAGGAGTGAGTGAGTAGGTTCTAGTTGTCGGGAAGCTACATGGCTACTCACATTTAGAAGAAAATAGTCAAGTCATAGCTTTAATGAGATAAATATTGGTGATGAGGTGACCAGGTAGCATCTCAAGGTATGAAATGAGAAGTGGGTGGGGACAGAGAAACTAAGAGTGGGTGGGTGTTTGTAAGAGCATATGGTGAGAAGAAATAGGGGAAATACGAAAGAAGAATCAGACAACACCTGTAAGGATGCAGGGGTGAAGATTGCCAATGATGCCTAGATTGGGGAGGTAGCAAGAGGCCAGAAGAGAGCAAAAACAAGTTAGTAAAAGATGATACAGCCAACATAGGAGGGGACAAGAGAGATGATGTTTGGACAGGGTACAGAAGAGGTGGAGAGAGTCGGGCATAGAGCACAAGAATAGAATTCAGTTGTCTGGTGAGTGGATGCAAGAGATCAATATCACATGTGGGTTAAGAGAGTGAAGTATCAAGGGAGTTAGAGGAGATGTGGAAAGGGTGTGAGGAAGAAATTGGGTAAGATGTCCATTTCTGCACTTAATATGTACACCAACTGTGCTTCGAGAAGTCAGTTTTGCCATGATTGTGAATCTTCTCATGGACCAGATAACTTGGTCTTTTGTCATCTCTGTGAGGCTCAAGCTCTTGAGGTCAGCCTTCAATACTTTGTACGTCTTCCTGAGTTTCCTTTGTCTATAAGCTCCAGTCATATTAAGTGATCGGCATTTCTTTATACTACAATCCTCATCCATACACATCACATGTCCATACCAGCACAAAGCACCCACTACACTCTCGGAGTGGTTGGCGTTAGGAAGGGTATCCAGCTGTAGAATCTCTGCCAAATCAGATTGGAGCCTGGTGTTGCCTCCTGGTCCACCAGTCCTCAGTCAAATTGTCCAACCCATGCTAGCATGAAAAGCGGACGTTAAACAACAATGATGATGATGATGATGAACATAATGCAAACAGATAGCTTTTTTGTGCACTTTGTTTGTAGAAAATACAGAAATAACAGTAATAACATCAGTGAAAAATAAATATAGCTTAAAGTATTTTCGCGCCCAACATCACAAAATGTGTCTGAATAAACATTGCCGGACAGTAAATAGAGACTCGGACATCACTTAGAAAATATTTTTCATTTTTAACCTCGTATATAATACGCACTAGGGATTTTGACCATTAAATTTTGGGGGAAAAATGTGGATTATACTCGAGGATTTAAGATCTAAATTTTTGGACAAGAAAGATAACTCATGTCTAACGAAATGCCACAATGCATTTTGTTTGATGCACAACTTTTTGTTCATCCCATGTACATACACGCACACAACCACATATATGTGCGTGAGCACATGTGATGCTCCTTTGATAAACTGGCTGCCAGCATCCACTATCAACCTGGGTCTGTTGAGACATTTAAGAGAATATTTATTACTTTCTTTCCCTTCTTTACCATCACCTTCCATTATCATCATCTCTGTTTCTTTGCAATTAACGCCACCAAACAAACAAACAAACAAAAAAACTACCATCACCATCATCTCTGTGATGACCAACATCTTAATCTTAATCATTGCCATCATCACCATCATCATCATCATCATCATCATCATCATCATCATCATCATCATCATCATCATCCCAACCACTATCATGATTTTCATTACTCCAATTATAACCACCACTACTACTATCACCATCTTCATCACCACAGCCGCCACCACCACCACCACCACCATCATCACCATAATCATCATCATCTTCTTCTTCTTCCCCATATTAACAAGTATTGCGACTGCACCAACCACCACCCTCTTTATTACCTGCTACCACCGCCCTTTTCATCACCTACAACCCCCACACCACTACTGCCACATTAGTGCCATTATAACCATCAACATCATTGCTCTGTCAACACCATCATCATCACCAACAGCTCCACCACCATCTTCACTGTTACCCACTAAACCACTACTGCAGATGCCACAAGCACCACATTCAACATCATCCTCATCAACATGGTTGCTATCATCACCATCATCATCACCACCATCATCATCACCACCGCAACTACCACCCATACTGCCACATACCCACCAGCTCTCTGACTCCTACCATGCCCCTAGTGGTATATCTACCTTTCCACCCCTTTGTGTATATTTTTCTTTTTTCTTTATTGCCCACAAGGGGCTAAACAAAGGGATTAAGTCAATTACATCGATCCCAGTGCGTAACTGGTACTTATTTAAACGACTCCAAAAGGATGAAAGGCAAAGTCAACCTCGGCGGAATTTGAACTCAGAACATAACGGCAGACGAAATACTGCTAAGCATTTCGCCCAGCATGCTAACGTTTCTGCCAGCTCGCCTTTTTCTCAGTTTCTGTCAACTAAATCCATGCACAAACTTTTGGTCCTTCCATACACAGACAATATGAAGAATATGGTAAAGAACAAGGCTACTGCTGCAGTAAATAAAAATCCTGCTGACCCCAGATGCAGCAAGAGACAAACCAGAAAATGTTTGAGAAGACGTAAAAGCAAAAATGTCTCTCACCAAAAACCTGGAAGTACAAGAAATTTTTTTGACAAAATAGATTTAATTTCACCTGTTAGGTATGAAAAGCGCCAACGAGTCTGCGCTTAATTTGTAACGAACATCAGATGAAATTATGAAACCTACTAAATTAAGATGTCTTCGTTCCAGACAAGCTTCCTTTAAAGGCAATTCTTTATTGGTCTTTCTTTTTTTTTTTTGTTTAAAGATTTCAAAAATCTTTGAAAAGAGAAAGGAGAAATAGAATTTTTTTTCTTTTTTTTTAACCATTTACTGGTTCCAGAAAATATCTCAGAGCACCATAAGAAGCCTGATATGTAATTAGAGAATCTAAGAAACTAAAGATAATGATTGGTGAAGAAATTGAGCAGCCAGTGGCAGACGGAATCACCGAAATTCTCCATGGAAATAATAAATGTAGACAAAATAAGAAAAATTCCACTGTCAAATGATCCAAAATGCTGAAGAATTTGCTGAAATTTACTGGAACCGATTTGTGGAACTTACTGTAAGAATCAGAGAATTATTATACATGCAGGTCTAGCTGTGTGGCTAAGACACTTTATTTCCCAACCGTAGGGTTGTGGGTTCAGTTCCAATCCATGGCATCTTGAGCAAGGGTCTTCTACTATGGCTTCAGGCCAGCCAAACCCTTGTGAGTGGATTTGGTAGATGGAAACTAAAAGAAGCCTCTTGTGTATAAATATATATTCTTTTCTTTTCTTTTGTCTGTTTCAGTCATCTGACTGCAGCCATGCTGGAGCGCTGCCTTTAGTTAAAGAAATCGACCCAAGGCCTTATTCTTTGTAAGCTTAGTATTTATTCTATCAGTCTCTTCTGCTGAACTGCTAGGTTACAGGGATGTAAACACACCAGCATCAGTTGTCAAGTGATGGTGGGGAGAAATACAGACATACAAACACACACACATACATACATATATACATATACAGATGCAGGAGTGGCTGTGTGGTAAGTAGCTTGCTTACCAACCACATGGTTCCGGGTTCATTCCCACTGCGTGGCACCTT
>JAOPJW010004870.1:77624003-77636046 GCA_027122535.1 Octopus maya
AAGGACGGGGGGGGGGACGGCCTGACAAACGCACACACTCACTCTCTCATACACACAGGGTGGCTATGGTGAGATGTCTTTGCTTGTAAGTCTTCTCAGTCAGGATTGACCTGGGCTAAGCAAAAACAACCTGGCCAAGGATACAACACAATAACTGTAGTAAGGTCTAAATATAAGATCAGGTCTTCAGTAACCTTTTGTGCCTCATGGGCTGCTCAACTGACAGATGAAATGCAGGTGCTTTCAATTGAACTGTTGGTTAGACTACCTTGACAGGCTATATAGATACTAGACATATCTCATATTTCATATCTTGATATATACACACATATAATAAACTGTGATATAAGGAAACTTGTCATTTGACCATCCAAGTAGGTGCGATTAGAGGCTCCCAAGACTCTGAAGAAAGACATCTTTAAAATAAGACAACAGTTAAAGAATGCATCAATCTCTTGAGAGCACAAACTTGCTGGACATCACATCAATTTCTTATGGCAGGCCTCAATTTGACATTGATATTAACTGACCTCACATTTTTCAACTGACAGGAAACATGAAAATTTATAGGGAATTTAGACAATAATAATCCCAGCAAATCTCCAGCTAAGATACTTTTTTGTCTTGAAACAAATATTTGGTTGTTGGAGTGGGGTGGGGTACATTCAGTATTGACTCAATAAGTAATATTCTGGAATGCAGCAAATGTTTTTTCACAAGGTATGAAAAGTACCTATTAATAAATAGTTAAGACTGAGAATGCAGAATTAAATAGCACTGAGACAAGAAAACTCACAAACATTGGACAAGTATTAAATCAGACATAACTTGGGTCAATGGTAGCTTTTCATATATTTTTGGATCCTATATACACGAATGATCTTCTAATACGATTTTTACAGCATTAAATTACAAGTAGAAAGTAAAATGATATTGAGCTATTCATAGCTTCCCTAAGAGAAATGTATAAAGTGATTACATGTCACTTTTTCAGATTAAGATGTTGAAGTAAGAATCAGTATCTCTATCGAGTAATGTGTGTGTGTTTGCATGAGAAAGAGTATTGGTTTGTTACACTTGAAAACTGTTATAAAACAATTAGAGCCATAATTAAGATGCATTGCGATACATAAACAGGAAAAGATAGTCATAAAAAGAAATAGACTACGGAAGAACAGATTTGATGACATAAGTCTTCACAAGAAATGACACATGACAGCTAGGTTGCCGCATTTCAAAACTCATGCACCTGAAGACAGTATAGAAGAATGGATATAAAATCACTGATGATGATTACGATGAAGATTGTATCAATATTGGATGTTATTCAGTTATAGTGCTTGCTAAAATACTGTTGTACTTTGATGTATGGCTCACGCAAACATTAGTTCTTAAACAATATTGTGAAACTTTAAAATCTCATGCTTTCCTCCTCGGAATCGCATCTTTCTGGAACCCTCCTGTCTGTACATGCTTCTCACCTAACGTCGAGACATAAGGAAGACTACGTTGATACTCGATCAGCTAGAAACAGCAGTCAGATATCCCTCAAATCATACCCTTCTGACTTAAAAGAAAAATGAGACACTGGATAATGTAATCCCCCCATACTACGCCTGAAAAAGAAAAAAAAAAAAAAAAAAGACGGGATAGTCATGACTGGAATGCGTTTGATCATAAATCTGTTTAGATAGGATTTACAACAACTTTTCAACTTTGCCTATTTATTTCTATTCTTCAGTCGAAGAAGCTGGCAAAGCTGTTCGTTAGAATAATTAGAAATTAACAAAGGGAGCTACAGATTATAGATACATGGTCTGTGGGTAGTAGTCTTTAAAAATATTGTTGGAAAACTAAGGGCTCTGATATTTATCTTTTGACTAAAAAACAAAAAAACAGTATCTGATTTAATATTATCTCTTACTCTCAACATTGTTTACAACAAATCTAAACTTAATTTTAATTCAAAATTCTTGAAAACATATCCTGACGCCGAGTCAGTCTCTACAAATGAATCGGTACTTTAAATGATGGTGTGAGTTAACATTACCTGTTCTTGTAGATCAGGTAAGCTAATTGGTTAAGAATTATAATAAATTATACTAGTAGCCATTTCTTTCCTCTCACTCAAATATTGTTATGATTTTTAGTAGCATTCCAGTCAAATCAATAAAGTGCAAGGTCAAGTTTTGGTGAATTTACATTTCAGAAAGTGAGAGTTATGATTCTACTCCGTCAACACAATCACTAAGCTATAATGTCAATAGTATGAAAACTATTTGAATTTTAGTTTTTGTTGCTTTCTTCCCATCTCTTATTTAAAGCGTATTGGAAAAAGAAGTGCAGGAATAAATATTCCTAGCTTGTCGAGGATTCACATATTTTTAAGAGGGAACAAAACTTAAAACAGCCAATGTATAAAGATATATAAATGAAACCTTTATAAAGTTTGTCCTGTAATTATTTCAACTTATTTTTATCTGTCAGGGGATAGTTTCCTGTGCGTGTCTGGACGCTTCTTAACTAAAACACATACAAAAAAAAAAAAAAAAACGAGTATTAGTTTGAAAATATAGTAACGTATACTTACAGAATGCTATAAATTATATTTCTACTGATGCATAACTGTAATGTGTTCTAGAAGTGATGTAAGGAGCGACACATCGTTTAAATACCCGCTTAATACTACCTCTGTTGAGATAGAGAACAATGAGAGCAGTACAAGCAATGAAAGCAAATATAATATATGAGGTTTCCAAGTGAACACCACTGTGCTTCTCACACTTCAAGTCCGATTCTTGCAGACTGAGTACTTGCCTGCCCTGGTACAAGTCTTTGTAACTATAAGAACATGTGACATTATCTACATCCCCAACTTTATCTTGGTTCTTTGTTAACCATTCATAAAAGTCTTTCAAATAACAACTGCAGCTGTAACTGTTGTGGCCGAGCCTTAAATCTGTAAGATAAGGCATGGACTGGTTGAACTGAGTAAGAAAGGAGCCAACTAGTATCCCGTTATAAGAGAGATCTAACTGTTCGATGCTGAATGTACACAATTCCGGGTTGATCTCTATTAAATAGTTATGAGATACATTTAGTTTCTTCAGAGATTCCATGTTACACAGCATATCCATAGTTTCATTGGTTAATACTAAAATGTCATTATTAGACAAATTAAGATCTTCCAGTGTTGTGCTGGTCTTATTTAAAATGTACGGTAAACGGATAAGGTATTCGGAGCTCTCAGGACCACTCCAGCTGGCTAAGGTATTATCCAAGTCAAGAACACGAAGTTGGGTTAACCCTTCAAATACTCCAGTGTGGCTAATATCTAAAAGTTTCCAGTTATTGTTACGCAGTATTAATGTCTCTAGTTGTGGCAGACAATGGAATGTTTTGCCGTGAATTCTCCTTATGTTATTGTTGGACAGATCTAAATATTTCAAAGCAGAATACTTGTGTCCCAAAGTGTTATGGGCACATGCTCCGAAGAGGTTAGCCGGGAGGTCGGTAAGGTTGTTGCCACTCACTATTAAACTCTGTACAGAATGTGGCATGAATAAAAAGAAACTAGCATTAGTAAAGCCAGTATCTATACACTCCACACTGGTTGCATTGCATTGGCAGTTGGATAATTCAGCTGGGCATTGGGAAGTTTTACTGTTATTTGTATTTGCTGCTCGTTCCATAGTTGTTACCTCCATGTTAGCTTTCGCACCGGCGTCAACTAAATCCATTTGCCAAACGATCACCATAGCAGGGGCCGCAAAGATATACCAAATCAGAAAATTAGCCATTTTCATTAGAATTATATTTTTCTAACACTTTGCTTTGTTTCCTCAGAAATTTTTAATATTCTAGTATTAAGAAATTATGCCACAAATTTAATCCGAACTATTTATTGAATGAAAAATTTTGTTAAAAGAGATAGTGGAACTGAAATAAATTAGGCTTTTACTTGATTTATAATCAATACTTTGAATTGAATTTTACATTTAATTATTATCAGGATTTTTCTCATGGAAATGACATGGATAGAGAAAATAAAAAGCAAAAAAAAAAAAGAGAGAGAGAGAGAGAGATAATGATTAATTTTCTGTTTGCAAATTGTTCTGGGATTGTTGCCAGGTGCGATGTGAGAAAGTGAGATACGGAGCTTAATAGAGTAGATTTTAGCAGCTGGAAGTGGTCAGTTTAAGTTTTGCGGTTCCAGTGGAAGCTGCACATCACACTGGAACGAGTCAAATAGTATTGTTGACAAATGATTCCAGATATATGGTACGTCAAGCTGCGACTCTTCCAATTAGCCTCAGTTTGTCAAATGAAGTTCATAAAGTTATATGAACCCTATTTAGAGACGGTCTGCCAGTAGCAATGTTGAAAGTTTAAAGATGCGAACATAAGGCAAGTAGCACAACAGCAGCGAGACGATGGGCTTTGAATAGCTGTTCCGCACTCATAATTTTCCCACACATAATTAGTTATTAAAGAATTAAATTTGTATTTTTTTGTGGGGAAGAGAGGGAGAAATAATTAAAAAATAGTGAATCATATAAGTGTAATTCAATTAAAAATCTAAATGAAAATTGAACAAAATAAACATGTATTATAATAGAGAACATACACTAGTATAAAATCTTAATTACATACATACGCATATTATAAATGCATTGAGTATATTTTGAGATATTTATTTATGATTTACCGTATAAAGCAGTAAACGACAATGTCATCGATTGAAAATTTAATTTGGTGTTAGAGTATTTTTTATAACAAGACGGAATAATAAGATATAACAATATATCTGAAAGAAACAGTGCAGTATTATGAAAGTTAAATAATCATCCAATCAGAGAGCTCCGTACAATTATGTCCGATACGCTGTTATAGTCGAAGCGGGATTGATGACGAATTGTTTTCATACTTATTTCCAGGTAAAATACTTTTTTGATTGTTAAAAAGTATATCTAAGTATGAAAGTGAAATATATAAAAACTGTTTAATGTGTGTCAGTTCTATAGAATAAGTGTTCATGTTGTGTTTGTTGATATAGTGGATTTGGGTATTCTCTTGGCACGGAGATTACAAGTGGTCGTCCATCTTGCTTTTCTTGCCTCCTTCCAGGGAAGATTGACTCAAACAACGAGACCACTCTTCAGTAGATTTTTCCCTTGCCTCCTTCCAGAGAAGATTAACTCAAACAATGAGACTACTCTTCAGTGGTTTTTTTCCTTTGCAAAGCATTCGAAACGATCCTCATTTGAAATTTCTTCCTTCAGTTACAACGAACCACATACACAATATTGTACAACCTATTATGACCGACATGCCTATAACAATTAACATCTGTTCTCTATTCTCACATCATTTTCTAAAACAACGTAATTAAAGCTTCAAAATATAAGAAATCTCTTTATGTCGTGTTTATTTTCTAACGAATTTTTATTAGCATGGATCACATATGGTGATTTCAAGATCCTCCTGAATTCTGTATTATGCTTTCACAAACGAGTCGAATTTTATTTTTATGTCGTCATGTCATCTTCAATGGATCCTGATAAAAATGGTCGGACTTCGAACTAAATACCTCGTCTCTCTACGTTTTAAGTCCATATATCGCTGTTTGCGATTTCACTTTACGTTTTTTCTGCTAGTGTTAAATTTTATGTACGTATTCAGTTGAATAATCCCATAAACTAGTATTAATATATTTCTGCTGCACTATTTTGACCTATCATTTTATTTAACACACGTGATAGCCTGTGTCACCACAGCTATTTAATTCTATAAGATTATATATTTCACGTTTTCCCCCAAAAGTTCCTTTCCGAACAAAGCTACATTTCATGATTTGGGGACTCATTTTATTGACAGTCACGATCTGATAATGAAACCATTTGTTTTGTTGTGGTCTTTTTATTGGTAGAGAACATTTTGGCTTGACACCGTTTGTCAGCGTGAATCAGTGGGATGTAGTTTCCGTCTTTCCTACAAGATATTAAACTATTGTTTTATGTTCTATGCTAGTAATTTACAATAATATTTGTACTTCTATAGGTTGAAGTATCATATAATTTACATCAAGCTTAAATTTTAACTCCGTCTTTAACGTTAGCAAATAACATCTTGATTGTAAACAACTTTGTGTTGATGCTTTAATTCTGTTTATATAGGCATAACACTTAAGTGAGAAGTAAATAGGAAGTTATAAGTTGTTTAATCTAATGGATTAAGCAATGTGGCAAAACTAGGAATTATCGTTAGGTTTCGTGTTTAACTCAAAATAGTAATAGTAGTAATAGCATTTACTTTTGACTAGTAGGCACAAGGTCACAGATTTGTGATGGAGTGAAAAGAGATGGTGCAAGGTTCATAACTTTTTCTCATGAACCTAAGTTAAATAAATTGGCTACGGCAAATCAAATCCGGTTTGCTGACTCGACTTGTCACTTATCTTTTATTGCACAACATTCATCTAGTATAGTTCAAAATATTAAGACACACGACGATCGAGTGGTAGATATAATGAAACAACGTTTGATCTTGGAGAATTTAATTTTCCCCATCAACTTTCAGTTCCACTTTCTTCCCTCTGAGATCGATTTAATAAGCATGCCATGTACTGGATCAGTTTAATTGGCTAAATTCCTCTCCCTTAAAAATTAGTGGCCTTGTGATAATTTATGAAATGAATATTAAATTTGGCGCACCTATTCGATTCCCAACCGATGCATGACATTTTTTTTTAAGGCGCCGAGCTGGTGGAATCGTTTGTACACCTTGCAAAATGTTCAGTAGCATTTTGTTTGTATCAAGGATCTTAGTTCAAATTCCGCCTAGGCCGACTTTGCCTTTCATTCTTTCGGGGTCGATAAAATAAATACCAGCTGAGCACTCGGGTCGATGTAATCGACTTACTCCTTCCTCCAAAATTTTTGAAGTAGGCGCTTTTTCGTTTCCAGCAGGAAACGTTTGTCAGAAGTTGGTATTTTCCTGGTGAAAGTGTTTTCAATAGCAAAAAAAAAAAATTTTAAATAAATAAAATTAACAGTTCTGGGGTCTTAAAATAATTTTTCAAATCCATCATTATTTATTACAAATGAAATGTAGATCTCACATCTTGAAATAAATATTCAAATTCATCATTTGGAAGATCAGGACACCACATCAACTCGATTAAATAAAAATCTAATAATGTATGTTGAGTTCCCATGATTTGTTTATTTCTTTTTGAGTAATTCCTCTCTGATTTAACATGGTTTGTAGTTGAATGCATAACTGGATCAACGAAATGCAGGGAATACTTGATCATCAGTCACTGAAACAATCTGATAGATGGTGTTATATGACACCTAGAGATTGCTTGCATAAAACATGATGTAATATATATAATAGTGTTGCACTTGTTATGCCATCTACTGCAGCCAGAAAACGGTTGGGACCAACTTCAAAACATTCAATTGTTAATGATTCTACTTCTCTTCTGTTATTACTTGGATAGTTAATAGCCATTCTTTTTTCACGTTTATTAAGAATGAAATCCTACTATTTGGTGAATGGGAATGCCATACTAAATGATTAATAATAATATCTAGCCTGTATTCTACTGCCCACTGGTTTACTTTTCATTCCTTAATAATTTCATTTTTAGGAAAACACATTCACTTTTGACCCAGAGAGCAACTATTTTTGACAAGATGAAGCCCTGAAAATGAAGTTAAAATGAATTCATGTCTGTGAATTACTTCATTGGTTTAGTAAGTCAATCTGAGAAAATATGCATTTCTTTTGTTGCAGTACTTTTAATTTTGATTCGTTAAAATTCTCGGACAAATCCTTAGCATTCTGAGTTGAAATTCTATCTACTCAGATCAACTTTACTCTTCTTTTATCTGAAGATGACAGTATAATGCACCAGTCACTTACTGCATTGATTTATATTCTTATAATGCATCCTAGATGAAAACGAAATTCTAACTGAACCCCTTGTTAATTTAACAACTGTGTCAACTAATCAATTTTCTGACCAAAATATATCAAACGTTATAAAAATTTCAAGACTGTGTCTACATGGTATTTAGAATTGTTAAAAGTAGAGAAGATGGGCCTTATAATCTATGCAGACTTTCTCACACATCTGATGCCTCTTATACCCAGTTTTCCTCATAAATCATTTACACTCTCACGCATCAAATGATTTAAAACAAAAACTGGGTATAAGGGGCATCAGATGTGTACAAGATTGCACTAGTTTGGTCATGTGATACATATGGATGAGGACAGCTGTGTAACGAATGTTTTACTGAGTCTATGTCATTAAATCATTTCTGAAGATTGCCCTTCATTGGACCAAATAGGTAGAAGTCAGAGGGTGCCAGATCTGGGTTGTATGGTGGGTGGGGGACCACTGATCAACCTAATTTATCAAATGTCTGATTTATTGCCAAAGATGTGTGTAATTACATATTGTCATGGTGAAATTGGATTGTTTTTCAGATTCTTATTCAATCTTTTCTGTCTAATGCCTTCTAGCTGTTTGAGTGTTTCATGGTAACTTTGTCATCCAAATTAGAGTCAACATGACTTGTACCAATTTTTGACTGTTGAACTTCTTAGATCTTGGAAAAGAGATGTGACACACTATTCCATAGACTGGGATTTTGCTTTCAAATCACAAAGACATGGTAGTGTTTCATTAGCTTCAAATACTTCCAGCAGATCAAAGCAGACTTCCACCATTCTTTCCTTTAGATCAGGTGTCAACTGCTGATGTACTCACTTTGCAGACATGTTCCAGTATCCAAAGTTTTCCACCATCTTCTATGATACAATCTGAACCAATTTTGTTGTACAACCAAGGTGTTAAAACAACAAGACGCATCTAATATACAGAAACAGTCTCTAAACTAATTATGTCTGAGTTGTGATTAAGAAATGTTACTATTATTATTTCAGTTAAATTATGTTTATTCTTATAAACACATTTTTAAGTACTGTGCTACATTCATCAATTTGTTCATAGCTTAAACATAGTTGTCAGTTGACTAATTAACTCTAAAAACTTATTATAACGGGAGCATACTTTGTAAATGCTTTTATCCAGAATCTTATGATGTAGAAATTTTAAAATTTTGAAAATGTAACACTATTTTAGTTCAATTATTGGATATTTTGGACAAAAATAAGAAATAAAAATGCTAAAATCAGTGTAATATAAAAGAGAATTGAAGAGCTCATTCTTCATGTCTGATCACACAGGTATTTTATCAAAATTGCTGGGCTTACTTTACTGTCCTGAAGTAAATATACTTCTGTGTATCACAGCATTGTTTATTTTGTTTATTCTTTAAAGATACTGTTATATTGATAGATGTTTTTCATCTTACTGTTTCCTTTTATGCTCTTGCAGCAAAACTATTTTTACTCTACAATATTTAACTGCAGTTAATGGAGAGATAACAGATGGTTTCTGCAGGGAATTGGATGCAAACTAATCCAACAAACTAGTCTTTAGTGACATGATAATAATAAAAATAATTCATGCTAGCCTGGAAAATTGGTAATAATGATGATGATTTAATTTTGAATTTTTTTCTTATTTCTTGCAGTATTTCTAGTTCCATGTGCCTGAAGCCAGTGCTATGCCATCTACCAGGAGTACAAGCTTATCTGATGATGACAAGAAACCTAATACAAGATCAAAGGGAGGGGGCAAATCCTCACCTTGGCATGGAGGTAAAAACTCTCTACACCCATCTACAAAAACTTCTGCAAAATCTACTTCAAAAGACAACAGGAATGAATCTGCTAAAACTATGTCAAAGGGTTTGACTTCAAAGAAAGTTCTCTCCTCTAAAACCAATTGTGAAAGCAACAATGAGAAGTCAAAATGTAAAGTCAGTATCACACCTGAAGCAAAAGATGTAGAGTCTGAAGTGCCTGCTGAGGACCAGTTATTACTTTTACCAAATTCTGAAGTTCATTCAGATGATAAACAACAAAACACAACGATTGATCCTCCTCTAAATAAAACATTTCCAAATTTTTCTGCTCAGTCTCAAAAAAGAATCACAAAAGACAATAGTGACTCTTCAGACATTCCCGTGTCTTTGTTGCTGGACTCCAAAATGTCACCTTCCAAAGAAATCAATCATATTAATGGAAGTGTTTTTCAAGAGAAAAGTACACATTTAATTAGCTTCTCTGAAAAGTGTAATACATCAGGGATTCTTGCTACTAAAGAGACCACTTCACTACAGTCATCTGATAAATTACTTGGGGAAGTTTCTAGATCTTCCTCTTCACTTTGTACATTATCTAATCAGATGAATGAGCAACTTGAACCTGCTACAGACTGTGTTAGTGAGCATCTTTCTGATTTTGCTGGTGAAGTCCACAATGAGGTAGTTAACTCAAACCAAACCAAACTTGATGACATCAGTAATAAAAAGAATAATAAAGTGTGTGATAATAACCCTGCTACTGCTACTAAATTGAATAAGTCTACAAACAACAATGAATTAGCTCAAGAATCCTCTGAAGGAATTACAGTTCGAAAAAGTGGACGTAAGAGTATTCCAAATCGTAAATATTTGGACATGGAAACAGATTTCAGTTCAAGGAAATCCAAATCCACTACACCTACAGGTAAGCATGTCTTATTAGAGTGGTTGTGATGGTGAAGAGAGTGCAGAACCAGACTAGAGACATTATAACACCGAGTCTGATACCAGACTCAGTTGTTGCTTTCATTTTTCTGAATGTATCAAATAAGAATAAATCTAGTTAAATTTTTAGAGAGTAAACACTTAAAAAAAAGTAGTTGAATGTAGTCAAAATTGAAACATCTTTAATGTTTATTGTAACTACCACTTAAGTTACATTCTGAGCCTTCTTCCTAAAGTTAGCAAGATCTTTGGTCTTTGATTAATCAGATTCTTGTCTTGCACCTTGAATCACTTGTATTTTCTAACAATTACTCTACATCATACTCCGCTACTCAACTTCTGACTGATAAATGAACAGTCCTGTCATCTTTTAGATAATTATTGTGAGGCAAGTATTATTGCTCTTGACATTTTGAAAGCATTTGACAAGATTTGGCATACTGGTCTCCTTCACATGCTTAAGTTATACAGAATTTCTAGAAGCATCCTTGGATCCTTAAAGTTTTTCTAGATGAACATAGCATTAAAATAATTTTAAATGGCCATCACTCTTTTACTTCTTTGCATCTAATGTTCCTCTAGTTTCTGTTCTTCATCCTGATCTTCTCCTTAGCTTTCATTAATGCTCTTCTAAATGATATCTTGTCTAACCTTATCATCTTTGCTGAGAGCACTGCTTTGTATTTTTGCTTGAATGAAAAGCTTGATTTGTCTCTGTGGCTGGTTCTCTTGAGCTCAACTTTCACTTGGTGACTGATTGGGATGCATAGTGATCGTTTTAAGTTTACAAAAACTAAACTTCTTTCCATTAATTGTTAAAGGAACTTTGATAATGTTCCTATTTCTGTGTCTGATAAACTTCTTCCTGAGTTTTCTAGTTTTCATTTTTTTTTATTTAACCTTTTCTAAAGATATAACTTGATTTGATTATATTAGATATGTTGACAAATCAGCTGTTATGAAATTTAAATCTCTTTATTGATCACGTCATTATCTTTCTTCCAAATATTATAAATCTTTATGTCTCGTATTTGTGCCCCTGCTAGTATTCTTTTTCTCTTTGATTGACTTCAAAAGTGATTTACTAACATTATTTGTCTTGTTCTAACAGCTAAACTTACCCTGTTTCTCGTGGAGGCGCAATAGCCCAATGGTTAGGGCAGTGGACTCGCGGTCATAGGATCGTGGTTTCGATTCCCAGACCAGGCATTGTGAGTGTTCATTGAGCGAAAACACCTAAAGCTCCATGAGGCTCCGGCAGGGGATGGTGGCGAACCCTGCTGTACTCTTTCACCTCAACTTTCTCTCACTCTTACTTCCTGTTTCTGTTGTACCTGTAATTCAAAGGGTCAGCCTTGTCACACTGTGTCACG
>JAOPJW010004870.1:78835652-78846149 GCA_027122535.1 Octopus maya
AACCTTTTGCATAACTTCGTAACATTTATTTGGGTTAGCAGCAGCAGCAGCAGCAGCAGTAGCAGCAGCAGCAGTAGTAGTAGTAGTAGTAGTAATAGTAGTAGAATAAACAAAGATTCTCTCGTAAAAATATTCAAATCATGTGATTTGAAGAGGGCGCTCGTATCCTTTATTTGACGTAATTAAATCGAAAATAAACAACGTGTTTTGCACAAACAGCTGTTTATATCATGTGCGTAGCTCTTTTGATTTGATACAAAAAGCTTACTTACAGAAATTTCCATTAGAATCAAATGGAAAGTTATAG
The DNA here is from genome assembly GCA_027122535.1 of Octopus maya. Classification (NCBI taxonomy): domain Eukaryota; kingdom Metazoa; phylum Mollusca; class Cephalopoda; order Octopoda; family Octopodidae; genus Octopus; species Octopus maya. The sequence goes on from JAOPJW010004870.1 coordinate 78,835,960, forward strand.
AACTCTTCAGAATGTTCTAATGGCTTACCACTATATAAACAGAGCTAGTAGAGGGGCATTTGACTTCTTTGTAGGGGGTAGTCTGTCACTTTATGGGCCTTTCCACATCCGTAACACTTCAACTCAGGGTCTGTGGAATTAGACTGCTGGTGGATTTTGTGTTGACCCTTGTTCTGTCTCTGCTTGACCTTATTGACAGACCTGGTCTTGGAACTGTGAACAGTTGCTGTGGCAATTCTCACCATGTATTCAGTCTCAATCATGACTTCGACAGCACTGGCAAAATCCAGGTATGTGTCCTTGACCTTGGAAAGTGTCTTCAAGACAGTGTCATTGTTGACAGAGCATATGAATCTCTGCTAAGAGCTTCATCTTGAGGGTCTGTGATCGAAGGAAAGTTACAGGTAGCAGCACCTTGACATATATGCGCTGCCAGCTCCTGGAGAATTTTACCTGGCTTCTATTGCCTGTCATTCCAGAACGCAAAACATTTTGGGTTGAATTGTACTTTCATAAAGTTGACAATTTCCTCCATCATCAGCTTGTCAATATCCTTGGGTGGATTCTGTTGAGTAGCAAGGTTCGCCAGTTGTTTATAGATGGTAATGGTTTGATTCATCAAGAAAAGTTGAACCTTATGCTGGTCAGGCACAGCATTGGCCACAACAAAAGTGCAGAATCTTGGCCAGTAATCAAGCCATAATTCTGATGTTGAATCAGAAGCAGCAAACAGTGGGTTAGCAGTTGAAGAAGCTGGAAGACATGAACTTGGAATGGAATCCTTTTCAGAAATTTGAACATGAATCAAAGTTTCCTTGTCTTCTTTGTGCTGCTGTGCCTGTACCTCCATTTGTTCCCTCTGAAGTTGTTGTGTGAGCAACTTTATCCACTCACCGCTTTGTTCTGCCATTGCTGTCAAGGTAAAAATAGCTTACAGTAAAACTCTAACTATATATGGTCCGATCAATAAGTATCCAGGCTGTTGCTATAGTAATGAAGCTAAAGCACACAGAGTTAAACTGCTTGGCACAGAATGACCTTGAACTCTGCTGTGCATGTGCACTAAGTTTTAATGTTCTAGCTCACTTCCACTGTTTACAGCACTACTTGGAAGGAACATATGTAGTATATGATCATTGCATTGACCATGACAGAGAAAGTTGAGCAGAGAATTGGCATCAAATTTTGCCAAAAGCTTGGCAATACTTGCCCAGAAGCCTATGCAAAGTTTTCATTGTTTTTGACACAATCAAGCAGATCTTGTGCAACTGAAACCCGAGTGTCTTTTTGGTCAGCTGAAAGCAGTTTTGGCACAAACTTGGCAGACATGTGTCTCATACCCAAATCTTCAGTGATAATGGACTGAACTGAACCATAACTAATGTGCACATCCTCTGATAACTCATCTTGGAAATGTCTGAACTACTTATTCACTTGTGTGTGGCTCATACACTCCTCTCCATACACTTCCTGCAACTTTGCATAGACCTCTGAGCAGGTATCACTAAGACAACTTTCTGTCATGGTCAATGCGACAATCACATGCTACACATGTTCTTCCAAGCACTGCTGTAAACAGCAGAAGTGTGCTGGAACGTTAAAACTTAGTACTCATGAACAGTAGAGTTCAAGGTCAATCTGTGCCAAGTGGCTCCATTCTGTGTGCTTTAGTTTCGTTACTATAGAAACAATCTCGATATTTATTAATCAGACCTCGTAAACTAGTCAATATAAAAACAGCTGTCACATAACAAAAAAAAGGACAGAAAGATCAAAGCCGAAATGCCATTTCATCCTAGACAGACAGGTTTGATCGAGAATCAAACAACAGAGAATATATATCTATTGCGTAACAAAAACATGTTTCCTCTTTCAAAAATAAAAATGTCAATACAATACATTCGCTGTCTATCAATATTGTTGACGAGTTAAAATGAGACGAAACATGTTCAGTTTTCAAAACGCTTCCACAAAGAGGGAAAGATGTTAACTTGAGAGCAGTTATCTTTAATATAATATATGTAATATATATCAGAAATAAAAATTAATTCTACAGACTGTCCTCATTTAATGACTGAGTTACGTTCCAACAGCCCCGTCGTTAAGCAAATTCGTCGTTAAACGAATATTCATAGGGTACGTATTATTTTTATAGGGATAGTGTACTGTACGTACATATAAAAACAGAATACCATACTGTATAAAGTATATGCAGTACAGGGCCAGGAATCACTAACATAAATTGTTGAAAAATGAATAAGTAACAGTAAGATTATCACAAGGAAAACCTTAAAAGTTAGGATATGGATACTGTATTATTGTAGCACAGACATCGTAAGTATGTTTGTGATTCCAGGCCCAGTACATAAGATGCCTAATAAACTTTTCTCATAAAGTTCGTTGTAACTCTGAGTGGTCGTTAAATGAGGACAGTCAGTCTGTATATATATATATATGTAAATATATATAGTGAAGGGAGACAGATTGATTGCTAGATAGACATGCTAAATTTATTCATTAATATAATATTGCGAAAGACCTTTAAAAATGATGATGGTGATGAAGAAAAAGTGAATGCAAGAGCACTTACCCATTAACAGTTGAAGACATGAAAACAAGGTAGGGCCCAATGAGTTCCTTTACCAAAGGCAATGGAATGGCAGCTGCTTCATCAATGCAAACCAATTCAGCTTGACCAAGCTTGTGAGCATCAGTAGGATGGATATACTAGGAAACGAAAAGGCAATAAAACTTACAAAAATTTTCAAGTGTAAAAGAAAAAAACATATGCTTGAGTAGCTTGCATCCAGTCCATGTGATCTTGGGTTCAGTTCCACTGCACAGCACCTTGGGTAAGTGTCTTCTACTTAGTGAGGATGACATTCTAAAAACTGGAGCAGTTTGAATGGGAAACAATGCCCCACCCACCATATTCATCAGATTATTATTTATTCCAGTCTTCAAAATCATTAGGATGGAAAAAATATGAATTCTGTAGATGTGGTCAGAACAGTAAGTACTGAAGGAGTATTTCCCATCATGGACAAGTGAATTTTGGAAGAGAGGCCTTGAAAGTCTACCAGATAGATGGAAGAGCATTGTAGAAAATGAAGCAGAGGATATTTAAGATTAAAAAAGAACTTTGTTTATCTTAGTTTTGAAAAATAAAAGAAGTATAAAAACAAAACCACATTATTTATGGGATGACCCAGTACTTGAATGGTACTATAATTTTACTCACTGCAGAAGAATAAAATAAACTGATCTCAGTGGGATTTGAGAAAAGAATGTAAAAAGCCAGAAATATCACAAAGTATTTCATCTGACACTTTAACGATTGTTCAGATACATCATCTATATCTACAGTGTTACAAACATTGAATGATAAGCATAAAATAACTTACCTGTATTGTCTGCCGATGGTCTCTGAATATATTGACTCTGACAATGGCTTTGTTGAAGTCAGGGTTTGATGATTGGATTATTTCATAGTCAATGTGTTCCTGCAGTAGACAAATACAAGGTGTACATCAGACAGTGTACCAAGGTAGAAATGGTATGAACCACATAAACATTTGGTACAGATTTACACTATAATAGAAAACACTTGTTTAGAGCATAGTACATTAATTTCTACCACAGGGATTGTCAGAATATTGACACAATATAATACTGAACATGATAGGTGCAGCCATCACCATGTAGTCAAGAAATCTGGTTCACAATAAAATGATTTTAGGTGTGATCACATTGCATGACATCTTAGTCAAATGTCTACTACTATATCTTTGAGATGACCAGTACCTTGTAACTGAAAGTTAATAGACAGGAAATGAATAAATGTTTTTGTGTGCGCGTGCGCTTGCGCATGCATGCATGTGAGAGAGAGAGAGAGGAAACCAATAAGTGTTTGTAGGTTCTCAAAGAGACATTGTTGGGCAACAGTAACCGTCCTTGTGTCTCACATTAACAAAAAGCCTGGCAGCTCAATACCTTAACATAGAAATATGTGGAATAAGGTACCATCTTGAAAACAATAAAGAGTATACAGCTGAAGAATACTGCCTCAATAATTCCTTCCGATTGAAGCCAGCTTAGAAGAAATGTATATAAGAATAATGATGATGAAGATGATGACAATAACACTGAATACAATGTTTATATTACTACATACTATAGTACTACATATAGCACAACTAAAATAAGTATCATAAAGTATAGTGTTGAACATAGTACAGTTAGAACATTGCATGGTATACTATCAAACATGTAGAACATTATCAACAAGTATACTAAGCATAGTTATATAAAACATTAATACCAGAGAAATAACAGGCAGAAACTATGGTTAAATCTGATAATATAATTTTACAACTATAGAATATGCCACATAATTCTCCAAGTTTATTTAGTGCCAAATGTATACTACTGGCACAATAGTTTGTTCTGGATATTGTCCAATATAGAAACAATCTGAGACAGTATGTGTGGACCTTACTAAACAAACTATAAGTAAAACACGAGATACAACCAGGTCAACATAATGATCTGACTTTTGCAAAAATCTTGTCAAAGGTTGTGATGCCAAAATATTTTTTGTTTAGACATAAATCTGTTTTTACTAACCAAACCTACAAACAAATATGTTATCATCATCGTCGTTTAACATCCACTTTCCATGCTAGCATGGGTTAGACGATTTGACTGAAGACTGGCGAACCAGATGGCTACACCAGACTCCAATCTGATCTGGCAGAGTTTCTACAGCTGGATGCCCTTCCTAACGCCAACCAATCCGAGAGTGAAGTGGGTGCTTTTAGGTGCCACCAGCATGAGTGCCAGTCAGGCGGTACTGGCAACAGTCACACTCAAATGGTGTTTTTTACGTGCCACCTACACAGGAGTCAGTCCAGCAGCACTGGCAATGACCTCGCTCAAATGTTTTTTCATGTGCCACCAGTACAAGTGCCAGTAAGGTGATGCTGGTAACAATCACACTCAAATGGTGCTTTTTAAGTGCCACCGATACGGAAGCTAGACAGCTGCTCTGGCAATGAATACGCTCGGATGGTGCTGATAGCGCTCCAGTCATCAAATTTGGTTCAATTACAATTTCGATTTCACTGGGCCCAACAGGTCTTCACAAGCAGAGTTTAGTGTCCAATGAAGGAAGGGCTGGCATGGGTGCCAGTCGTCGAATTTAGTTCGATTTCGATTCTGACTCTGACAATTGTTGTTTTTTTTTTTTACCTATTTCATCAAGGAATAGAGTAATGACAACTGCATTATCCAAAATGTCTCAATTTGAAGACAATAAGGTATGACGAGAGGGAAATTTTTATCATCTTTTTTTTAGCAAGTTGAACAGCCACATCAAGGATCCCTCAACTCACACAAGCAGTGATTTCAAAAAAAGGTTGGAATATGGTCTTACAAAATTCTAATTCCTATGCTCTGTGGTGCTTTGCATAACAATAAGGGATAGCATTATAAACTATATGCCAAGCGAATTCCATCAAGCAGAAACTAATGTTACCTTTAACAAGCTCTACTACTTCTGTTAAATTGTGTATACTCATGACAGACGTTGAACAAATGCATATCATGAAACAGCCTTACCTGATATTCTAGAACATCAAAACCTTTAAATATGAATTCAAATAGAGTTTTTAAGTTTTCTGGGCTTGGTGATGTAACGAAAATATTGGAATAACTGAAAGATAAGCAAGAAAACTTTATGTAAGACCAAAAGTGTTAATATTTGATAATATGACTGAAATAATGGTGGCTAGAGAGAGTGAAGGTGATGGTGAAAAAGGAAAAGTGACAGAGCAGAATAAGGAATACAAATGTGGAAAAAGTGAAATGTACATACTAAAATATTGACATGTTTGTAAACATAACAGAGTAAAAAGTGAGAAATTACAGTATAAAATGTTATATGTGAAGTGGTTAGGATTAGCAATACAGATGTGTACCATCCAACTCATGGAATCATGGTAGATGGACATTAAATAAAGATAATGAGCTTCAGAGATTAAAGCTCCATTTCATTCAAAATTGAACAAGTACAGATTTGGAAGAGATATGCAAAGTACAACTCAAATGAGTATTTTTATTTTCCAACTTTAATAGTTCTGCATAAATTGGAGATATCATTAGGACATTACCACATCACAGTCACAAATATAGCTTTGGTTTTCTATCAAATCCTTAACCTTAAAGCACATGTGTCTCTGGGATGTGAATAGATTGAATTATTAATTTATTACAAGACATTAATAATGTTAAGTAAACGTCGGAAAATTCATAGAATTAATCTCTCAAATGATGCACTGCATTGGATATTAAGTGCCTCATGGATATTTTAGAATACAACATAAGGATTTACAAAATCCATATTAATATTTCAGAATCCAAAGACAGCAAGCTGAGCAAAATGTTTAGCAGCATCTTTATGTTCTGAGTTGAAATTCCATTGAGATTCACATTACCTTTCAGGGTTGATAAAATAAATACCAATTGAGCACTGAGTTCAATGTAGACTACCAACTCCCAAAATTGCTGGCCTTGTGTCAAAATTTGAAACCAATATTTCAATATCTTGAACATTATTCATTATTTTATTATAACAAAGATTAGTAATAAATCAACAAAAGCAATTATTTTCTAAGTTTAAAATTTAAGTTTCCTTAACTTTACATGTATGTGCACCTCAGTTACTAAGATAGAGAAGCACTGACCTTGAGTCACACATTAAGTTGAGATTATTTATAAAAACTTACCCAAATCCCACTGCTGTAGCCATGGCAAGACCTAGTGCAGCTGATTTTCCTCGGCCACGAGCTGCTGTCATCACAACTGTATTCCGTAAAGTTTTCTCAGACACTGAGTCTATAAACTTTAAGAGTCCTTTAGCCTATAAAATAACAATGTATATACTTCAGTAATCCTTTAATCGCTGACATGACCATAAACTTTGTCCTTTAGGCTGAAAAATGAAGAAACAAAATGACTGCATTGAAATCAAAATGAGAACTGTCATCATTTAACATTTGTATCTCTCCATACTTGCATGGGTCAGACGAAATTGAGAGAAATATCCTATAGCAGGATGCACTTCCCCTTGCTAACACTCACCTGTTATTAAGTGAGGTAATATTTACCTTTGGCGAGACATGGTTTTCATGAAAGACTGGAAATGTACTTCTTGTATGATAGTGATGCCTGTTCTAGTCATCATGTGATATTAAGAGAAGGGTACACACACACATGCACATATATATGATAGGCTTCTTTCAGTTTCTGTCAACCAAATCCACTTACAGAAGGCACTTATCCATGGTGCCACACAGTACGACTGAACCCCAAACCAAATGGTTGGAAAGCAAGCTTCTTAACTACACAGCCACACCTGCACCTACATATTTCAAGCCATGATCACTGCAAGATATGTTGTTCTAAGAACTCAAGAAAGGGTGTTGAAGAGTAAAACAAATATCATTAACTTTGAAAGATATTTGTCAAATATGGAAACTTTGAAGGGAATACTTCCCTTTCAAATATATATTTTTATCATTCTTAGACATAAAGAATGAATCAGAAGTCTTTCTAACATTCCAGTATATTTTTCTACAACATATAACATGACACTGATAAGCATAATGTTCAATTTCTATTCTTTTTCATCCTTCCAATAAGCTCAACAAAAAATATAATAATCTAATAAACAACTTGAAATTGTAAACTGATGACAGTTTCAAAAAATGTATTACAATACTGATTCAAGGATTGCATGAACTTAAACTTTGGTGCGCTATTCTGTTACTAAGCAAAGCATATTTTTGAAAGAAAGTTCTACTCTTGTCCCTCAGTTAATTATGAGAAGTGATAAAAATATTTGTGTATTTTAGCAACATTTAAAAAAAATCATTAGATTCTAGCCATCCGACCATTCAGAGTTATGTACCTTGCCTCAGAAAACAGAATATTTGATAACCCTCCATTGAGGTCAAAGTACAATTAGTGAAAATGATGGACTCACAGAAAAGTCTCCACATACAGCTCTTACCTATCTAAATATGTGAAGTTTTCAGAGAAGATGGAGGAGGTCTACAACCCATTTGATATAGGATCAAACTTCTAGATTAGATGAAATACTTTACTAGCCTGTTTCATAGTTTTAAAATTGAAGTGTCAGAACTAGTGACCAAGTACCAATGAAGGTACACAAACCATTAATTCTTCAACAGAAAGAGTAATGCCTTACTAACTCAGTCAGAAGTTGTTTTCCAACACTATAGATTAATACAGTCTCTACTGTTTCTAAAGACGTTTATGACATAATCATAAGCAGATTAAATAGCAGAAAAAAATTCTTACTTGATCTAAAGTTCGGGCACAATTGATGATTGCACCAACAGGTTGTGTATCTTGCAAGGATTCTTTTAAAGCTACCAATTCACGTTCAGATTGTGTGAGAGATTCTTCCTGAAAAATAAAAATAATAATGAGACAAATAAAACTCAGTTGTTGACCTCTAGCTCTAGAGACGAAACACTATATAGAAATGTACAAGATGGTAATTTATTAGTTTGGTTATGTGTGGCAGTCAGGTTATGGAGTGGGTTTTTTAATTTTTTTTTTTTTTATTGGATTGAGATATGATGTGAGGGAAACTAAACTACAAGCAAGTTGCATGATTATGAAGATGCTCTATTACTTGTTCATGAAATAATCATGACCGGTTGGTATAGTAACAATCAAGATACGTGAGGTGTAGAGAAGTCAATTTTATACATCCAATTCACTATATAGTCACCTTTAGCAACAATGATAACTGAAATGGGTAATCAAACAAGTTAGATTTGGCTATGTTACAACCTAATTCCTCAAGAAGAATTAGAGATTCTTAGCTATCCAGCACAAAAATCTGAAACCCATGCAATGTTGCTATTTTTGTGAGATTTGTGCTTATCTTGAAAATGCAAGAAAAGGTCTTAGTCTTCCAGTGTTGTACTGAAGTAGCTATATGTTTGTGATTGATTGTACATTTAATTTCTTGAAGAGACAGTATTCATGATCTATCAACCGTGTATGCCTTCTGAGCTCTTATCCTTGACTAACTTGCCTTCGATAAACTTATATGGTGGTAGCTAACTAAATGGAACTAATTGATGAGTGCTTTAGCTAAAACTATTTTATCTTCATGATAGTTTATGTTCTAAAGTTAAGATTTTAAACATGTGGTCCCTGTTATTAAGACATTATGATATTAGCTGAGGTAAATTTGGCTAATACATTGGGCAGGCCAATGTCAGCCACAGCCAAGTAGCAAATAAAAGTTAGACAATTAGTTACATTAATTAAACATCACAGCTAGTACTGTGGAAAATTACTGTGGCTAATTACCTAATTTTGATAGTTATAAATCTATCACATTAGTTATTGAAGGACTTAGGTATATGCAGCTGTAATTCATAATGAAATAAATGAAAGAGGAAGACACAGTGATGGCATCAAGTGAAGAGGTAAAGTAGGAAACAAATATGAATTACCTTGGACAACTTAGGCAATGGAGTGACAGTAGATGTTAGAGATGACAAAGGTAAGATGTTGTATTGGTTGTCAATGACCAAACACTGACTGCATGTGGTAAGAGACAGCAGAAATCTAGACAAAAGAACAATAATGGTTAAGGAAAAGCAATGCAACAAATATATACAGTCTTACTGATTCACTTGTTAATGATCCATGATTTCTAGAACTGAAGGGAATCAATAGTGATATGTGACAGTAAGAGCAAATACAGTAAAAGCAAATTACGAAGTGAAAAATGTCAAACGTTTTCAGATTCTCTTCTCAGAGCAACTTAACATACATAGTTTCTTCATTAAAAAAATAACAAACAAGTTGATAAGATAAACAAAGAGAGAGGTGATTGGGAAACTGTAATTTTTGACTGTTGTCTCTATATCTGTCTTTCAAAGTGATATCCCACACTGTGAATCTTAACCAAAATCTCTCTAAATAACTAAGAAGATTCAATTGAAACAGAACGCAGCAGGAAGTGGTCCACATATTTTCCTGCACTGAGTCTAAAAATAATACACACACACACATATATATATATAGAGAGAGAGAAATTTCAGACATGGAGGTAAGGCTTAGAATCAAAGCAAAAACCAAAA
>JAOPJW010004870.1:79016002-79026640 GCA_027122535.1 Octopus maya
CAGGGTGTTTTGAAAAAATTGATATAATTTCGCAATCTAATAACGTCGCCAGTTCTTATTCAAATGACTTCAAATTTTAACACCGTGTGTAGAAATAGGCCAAAATTTTATGTTTAATGTTTCATATGTTTATCGTTTCAGGTATAGAAATGGAATTCACCGTAAGATAAAAGGTATTTTGTGTGTTAGAGTATGCTCGAACACAGTCGAACAAGACTGTCCAGCGTGCATTTGTGAGAGAGTTCTCTAAAAAGTCACCAACGGCATTGCAAATTTGGACATGGCACAAAAAATTCAAAGAGGAAAGCTGTCTGTGCAGAACAAAATGTTCTGAACGACTACTAACATCTGAAGAGACGGTCGAGCGGGTTCGCCAAAAACTATTGCGAAGTCCCAAGAAGTCCATAAGAAGGACAAGTCTAGAAACCCAGATTCCTCCAACGACAGTTTGGCGCGTCCTGAGGTAACGCTTGCGAATGAAAAAACGCTACAAGCTGCAAATTGTTCAGGCCATAACGGTAGATGACAAGCGAAAACGCAAACATGGGGTTATGTGAAGGACCTGTTCTATATCCAGCTTCTTCCTGAAAACCTAGAACTCGAGCAAAGAATCACTATCGCACTGGACGACAGAGGTGTTAAAAGGCATCACTCCGCAAGAGTTCCAGCACTGCTTTGAATTCTGGAAAATGCGCCTGGACCAATGCATTATTTCAAATAGAGAATACTTTGAAGACGATCAAAATGTAAGCATGTAAAACTAAGTGAATAATATAATATCGCAAAATTCTTGTTTCTTTTGAGTACTCTCGTATATTATAATCCATAAATCCATAATCTTATATAGTTTTCCTTCCATGCATGAAGATTCCTGATAACAAATAATCAACCTTATATTTGACTTCATTTTGCAACCTGATTAAAAAGATTCTGATAACAGCCATTGTATGCCTTACATGTTTGATAATAGCCGTTACATTTCCTGCATTAACTATTCCTTTCTCCTCCCTTTACAAGACAACAATTTTCATGTGTCTTTGGAAAATAATCGTCATAGATAGACATGTTATGTAGATTGAATAGATATGTTCAATCAGTGATTTAGTTTTATCTCGTGTGCTATAATTAAAGAACCTTGAATATGATATATGTCTTCTTATATATAAATAATTTTTACCCCATTATTTGTGCAGTCTACAGACTGGTGGTGATAGGATCAACATGCAAAATGGAGCGTAAGAAAAACAGTTGAGGTGGGACGACCAAACTAGAAATGGAAGATATGATAAATGTTGTGCAAAACATATGAACCAAACATGGGACGGATAAACGAAAAGATGATATCCTGACTGAAGAATAGATACACGGTGAAGGGAAGGAGCAACATGCGGTAAAAGAAGTAGGGTTATAAGAAAGTTCAGCAAAGGAAGTTATCCTGGAGAATGTTGAAGAAAATGAGTCAAGCAGGTTACACTTCCTTTTCACGGCGGTATACGATGAGCTTTCAACCACAACAGATGGAGGAATTGTGTTGACATTATAGTTACCAGTATGAAGTTTATGAATTGTTGGGATAGATTATGATAACATGTAAATCATTCCTTGAATGTAAACCATTCCTTGAATGTAAATCATTCCTTGAATGTAAATCATTCCTTTTACGCCGCCAGGTGTAAAAGGAGAACGAAACAAACATAATGGAGAAACGTAAACAAATGAAGACGAAGACCTAGACCTCTGAACCGGCTGACTCGAAGTTGCAAGGAGATTTGAAGAAGGGCTCGTGAACCCTAGCCACATTAGAATAAAGGAACAACTCCCTCGTATTAATGCATGATGTAACTTGAAAAAATGTCTTGATGTTGAGATGACAGTGCTACGAGAAGGCAGTATAGAGGGGACATATGAAATAATGCATTTTGAAATATGAAGTAGGAAATCGAGAGATGCATGAAAATAGCAGTGAGAGGCACTTTTATCTTATTCGAGATGTTCTGGCTTTGTATCCCCAATATCTTGCTTGGATGGCATGAAACGTAAGAAAGATATCAGAACATTGTTTTTCGAACTGCAGGAGGAGCAGTAAATGCTTCAGAATGGTTATGATAAGGGCATGTGGAAAATTAACAAAACGAAAAACAAATTGCAAACCCTTCTAAAAAATTCAACAAAATAACAATTGCATCTTTAGGGTGTTTATAGCAGCAACTAATTGATGTAGCTCCCTGACTAGCAGTTGAAGATCATATATTTTACAGTGGAGAACAAATGAACTATATATTCCCCAGTAGCTTTTGTGCTACTCGGTCTTACTAGAGAAAATGATTCTGTCGGAATATTTGAAATTGTAGTGATCTCCAGTCGTTAGCTGTTGAAGGGAATGTCCCTCTAGCATGCTGAGTGAAAAATACAATATAGTTACGATAAGAGCTCATTTGTTTACGAGAGAGGAGGAAAAGGAGAGGTTTGTTGTAACTAACTTGCTTTTCATAAGATGATTAGATGTGTTACGATATATCCCCAGTCAGATATAAAATCTGTAACAATTGTCAGCCGTTTTATATTACTATTTAGCAACAACACGATAGTGAACTATATGCATCGAAATATAAATGTATTCCAACTAAAGTGTATTCATGTTGATAATGGATAAACTCTGGATAGTGTACAATCCATTGATAATGGATAATGGAACTTGTAAAGATTGATGTTTTCTGATACAAGCAAGATAATATGGTTTGACGAGAGACAGGAAATCTTTTATTCATTAATTTCTCATGATTCACCTAACTGTTAGCTCAGAAAAATATAATGTGAGTTCAGGAGAGTAATACTGAAAGAAGAAATAAATATGTAATTTTACGTTATTCTTTGGGCTGTTAGAGCACCAAAGATGACTTCTTTATCTTATGAATCACGGAAAAATACGATGGCATAATTTCCTCTTATGTGTTGAATCGTGCCTTTTCCCAGGAAATTACTTATTGGTTGATACGTCGTTACAATCTCACTTAAAAACGTTTAAGACGACTGAATTCCTGCTATATATAAACAAGTTCTGTGCTTGTTTTTGGACAGATATCGTAGATTATGCATTAGGTGTGTTTGAGCTTGTGTTGATTTTTACGGTAATAATACGTCAATATTCATTTCGTTCTCTGTATAGAAACCTTAAGCTGTCACAAGTTTTATGCACAAGGGAGATTTTAAGCAAATTGTAACACTCCATGACATTTTACCTCTTGAAATACTTGGTTTTAGTAAAATATATTTGCTATGAACACCGTTAATAAAAGCTACCTCACATACTGTACTTCTTTTTATTTGAATATTTTGAATCTGGATATGCTGAATTCGTTCAATGAAATATCTATTCAACACGGAGTCGCTACTAATAGCAGCAGTACACGAACAATTTAATCTTACGGGTTCCATATCTGAACAAGAATTTTCCGTCTTAGCTTCGAACGCACAGGGAATTCGTCACTGAAGAGACGAAATCAAGTCGAAACATTGAGTCTGTCGATCTACTGATGCTCTAAGAAAAATCCTGTACTTTTTAGCACAAGATCACCTTGATGAGCTTCTCCGAGACAAAATATTACACGTCTGTATACACATAATTTTTACATAAATCCAAATATGTTGTCGGGGAAAAAACATATCATACTCACTATTGGCATTTAACACAGAACAACCACAAGAATATGTCATGGTATGATTGAATTTGTAGCAAATTGTATTTTGAGATTAGAAGATTGGGGAAAAGGAAAAGAAACAAGAATTAAGCTGAAAATATTTGAAAATGTTCTCTAAAAGTGATTTACAACATTATTTATAGAAGATGTACATGAATAAGTATGTAATTAATATGTTACATTTAAGTAAAACCAGTGTATAAACTTCAAATGTTAAGATATTTCAAAGTCTCTTTTGAAGCTGTCCAAAAGTAAAAAATGTTGAAATCACTAGACTTAGAAATATTAGAGTTGTTTAGTGGAGATAACCGTATAAATGATTGAATCATTAATAGCTTCACTCTAAAACTCTGATAGGGTTCTTCATGATTTTCATCCTTCCTGGGTCAGTATAAACAGAATACGAAAGTCAGTATTTAAATAGGTTTTTAAATTAAGTCAATTTGAATTGATTATATGACTTTTACTCCTGCCAGAAAAGTAGTCTCATGTAAAGCCAACGAGTAAATATTTAGTGATACATGATTGCATTCAATTCTAAATGACGTGAACTTTCTTTGTAAAAGGCATGTGCAATCTCAGTCTGAATTTTTCAACCTCTATTTTCTCTTCATATACAAATAGAGATTGAGAGCTGTCTGGAGTTAGGTTTTTCAGTTTAGATCTTATAACCAACTTCCTAAGCTTTTCACAAACTTGAAATTTTAAAATTTATTAGCAGGTGTGGACAGGCGTTTGATCTGAAATTCTAACCAAAAAATATCATTCTTGTATTTAGTTTTCACTGCAACACAAGCTAAATGATATTTCATTTGGATACGGTTTACGCAATGTTAGGAAATTCTTTACGGGTCCAGAAAATGTGAAGATTGGCAATAGTAGCAGATTGTTGGATTAATCTTGCACTATCAATTTTATTCTCCCTATATTTAGAATCTAAACCGCTTGAATCAACTTTAGAAAGTATTAGTGACTGCCGTAGCTACTTGCGTTTCCAGTGGGCTGCCCATGTTTTTGTACGGTCCTGAAAATGTGTATGTCGTATAACATCTAAGATTTACAAGAAATACTTTAGTATATTACTTATTGGCTTTTGTAAAACTTTCACAAATTTTCATTGCTTAACTGCTTTCCAGCGTCGCGGTCTAGAGGTTCGCTGTCTGGTCTGTTGTAGTGATTAGTTGAGTTGATGAATGAAAATGTTTCTTTGGCCGCGTGTTGCAGTCGCTGAACAACACTTGCTAACATTTAACAAATGCTTTTATTATCGCATATAGAGACAAACTGTGTTGGCTTTTAGAAATAACAACAGCAATAATTATATAATGGGAAAGAGATTGCTTGGTGTTTATGGCAAGTTATTGATACGGCAACATGCGGCTTGTCCCACATAGCTGGAAATAATCGTGCTATATTCATGGCGATAGAGGTTCGTATCATATATCTGTGCCATCTGTCTTAACTGTCTTCCTGGATCATCTGGCTGACGTTAAATTGTATTATTGAGTGAGAGAGCAGTGCATGCCATCAAATTGACACTGGGGTAAAATATACGAAGCCGAATATACCCATCATAACTACCCGTCTGATAAAGGTACACCAGGCACATGCAGCACAACCATATGTACGCAACATGGTGATCTCATATCAAGATAAACAGCACATGACCTCGCAGGTGGGACCCAGTTAGAATTTTCTTCAGGTCGAGTGGCCCATCCCGCTCAAAAGGTCCCTGAATAAGGTTCGTTTAAGGATGTTGAGCAAAATACCTATGTTTCCAAAGGTGAATTATTCAAACCCCAAAGAATTCTTTTCAACACGTGGCTGTGATGCTCCCCCACTACTTCTGCTCATGATCAGAGATGCACATATCGTCAGCCACCAAGAGACATGCTCAACTGGTTAAGGTCAAACAACTGACAACCAAATTTGTGGTATTGAGCAGAATATTTTCTGTAGTCCATCTTTTATACCAAGACAAAACAATGTACATAACACTTCCAATCAATTAAGATCAGAAGCCATGAGAGCCAATGCCTGGTTCTGCATCTGAGCATGATTATTATTATTATTATTATTATTATTATTATTCTTTCCTAGTCCCCTCTTAATGTGGGGCATATAAAACAGTGAAACGTTCTGGCCAGAGAATATATTTCCTCTGTAAAGCAGTAAATATAAATAACCTCATCTAGCGTAAATATATTTTTCGTAAATCAAAAAACAAGTTAAACTCTAATACAATAACAAATAATACAAAAAAAAAATAATAAATAAATAAAGAGATAAAATAAAATAAATTTAAATAAAATAAACAAACAAAGAATGATTTAACTGAGCTGACTGTTAATATTAATGACTGAAAGTACCAATGTCACTTCAGAAATCAAATTAATGACTTTCAATTGTCCTTGTGTGCAGATAGTCTGGACAACTTAAGATATTAACCCTCAACCGTTAGAAATGTAACCTTTGTTATCGTTAAAACAAGAAAGGATATTTGTTGGTGATTGGAAGAGTTTAGTGAGAGAGAAATGTCCATACATGACTGATGTCGACACAGAACCTTACCATCCTACATGACTGGAAAAAAGTTCAGCAGTTGTTTGTTCAGGATGCAGGCATGGCTGTGTGGTAAAGAAGTTTGCTTCCCAATCATGTAGGTTTTAGGTTCAGTTCCACCATGTGGCACCTAGGGCAAGTGTCTTCTACAGAAGCTCCAGGTTGATCAAAGCCTAGTGGTGGTGGAGTTTGGTAGTATGTCAGACAAAATGCTTAGCAAGCATTTCTTCTGACTAAAATTCCACTGAGGCCAATTTTGCATTTCTGCACGCGTGCTGGTGACACATGTGAGGTACTTGTGTTGGTGAAACATAAAAGTCACCCATGTTAGTGACACGTAAAGGTTCACCTGTGCAGGTGACACGTAATGGGCACATGTGCCAATGGCACCTATTGAGCGCCAGTGCCGGGGACACATGAAGGCATCCATGCTGGTGACACGTAAAGTGCACCAATATCAGCAACACAAAAAATACACCATGCCTGTGCTGGTGACACTTGAGAGGCACCTGTGCCAGTGACACATAAAGAGCATCCATGCTGGTGACACACAAAAGGCACCCCCGCTGGTGGCACAAAAAATGCACCCAGTACACTCTGTAAAGTGGTTGGTGTTAGGAAGGGCATCCAGCTGTAGATACCAAACCAGAACTGATGACTGGAACCTAATGCAGTTCTCCAGTTTACCAGTTCTAGTCAAACTGTCTAACCCATGCCAGCATGGAAAACAGACGTTAAATGATTATGATGATGAGGTCACAGAAACAAAGTACCAGTTGGACGCTAGGGTCAATGTAATCAACTACCCTCCTCCTCACAAATTCGTGCTGGTAGAAGGGATTTTCTTTGCTTAATTGTTTCCTGAGAACATATTAATGAAAGAATATTTCAGCTGACTGACTGTTTGCTACTACTACTACTACTACTACCGCTGCTACCACTGCTGCTGCTGCTACTATTGCTGCTAGCTAGATTCTTTGTTATGTTGTTTTGTACAAAAAACAAAAAACATGTTTTTCAAACATCACACAGTTAACATTTTCATATCAATTGAATATCGATTTTCAGCATGGCACAAGTCCTCTCAAAGTTCAAATGCTGACATCAACAAAAACGTTACAATAAATTCCAGCAAAATTTTGCATCTTTTAGAATTTTTACTTGTATCAATTTTTGCACTGCGGCCATGCTGGGGCAGTACCTCAAAAGGGCTCAGCCAAACAAACTGACCCCGGTACTTATCTTTAAGCTCGGTGGTGCTTATTCTATCAGTCTCATTTAGCTGAATCACTAAGTTACTTTTTTGTTGTTGGCAGTCCGTCGCTTACGACGTCGAGGGTTCCAGTTGATCTGATCAACGGAACAGCCTGCTTGTGAAATTAACGTGCAAGTGGCTGAGCATTCCACAGACACATGTAACCTTAATGTAGTTCTCAAAGAGATTCAGCGTGTATTTGTGCTTGTCCTCCACCCCTGCCAGCGCTTGACAACTGGTGTTAATTTATTTGCGTCCCTGTAACTTGGCGATTCAGTAAAAGTGACTAATACAAGTACCATACTAAACCCTTAAATGCGGTGCTCCAGCATGGGCGCAGTCTAATGACTAAAACAAGTAAAAGATAAAAGATAAAAGATGCTAATACTCGATACAAAATCAATATCATTAGAATATTCACAAGGGAAAAAAAGAGGAACAGTGAATCGAGAAAGAGCGATCAAGGGAATAAAACAATGTCAGAAGAGTTTTATGATAATTACCGTTTATGTCAGGAATGGCGTGACTTGGAGTTCTTTAAACAAAGTCTATTTCTTAAACCATGAACTTTCATTACTGCTGTACACTTCTATAAATATTCCTGAGGTATTTGGAACATTTTTTCGTGAGTGACTTAAACATCGCCATTAATTTCTTTGGATGTTTATATGTCAGTCACACAACGAAGCAATAAATATTTCGTATACACTTAGTTTCTACCTTAAAATATCTTGACATATCTGGCAGGAAATATACTCTCTACGCCTAGTTCATTCAGAACTGTTTAAAATTGTTTTAAACGTTAACATTAATTTCTTTTGATTGCTATTCCTGGTTTAAAGATCAGCAATTTTATGTTATATATCAGAGGGGAATAAAAACTCTTGATACAAATAATATGAACTCCAAAACTATAAATTTGTTAGGATAATAAAAAAAATTATTTTGGCAATCCATCACAAGTTTTTATTTCGAGAATGTAAATCAATATTTTTATGGATATTAAATCGACTCATCTTCTATAGTTTGTATATATTCATTGAGGAAGTTTTTTTCTTTTTATATTTAATGCAGATACTAAAGTGCAGCCAGTATTTTGGTTCTTTTTACGTTTGTAGTAAAAGAATAAAACTCAAAATACACGTTTACAAATTAAGATATAATCCGTAATATACGATGTCATATTTCATCGATTTCGTTTTTAAATCTAAAACCTGTAAAGTTGTTGGTGCGACGCCATTGTTGTTGCTGTGTAACTAGGAGTTAATCCCGAGTGGACCAAGCTGTCCCTTATTGTCAGACTTATGCAAAACTAAATTTTCTACTGAGTCCTGCCCTTCTGTAAGACAACAGGACATGATTTAAAAGAAATTTAGATTCTAGTTGGTTGAGTACTCCAATAGAGTTCTGATTTCTAATCTTTTCAATAACAATCACCATTTTTAGTTAGATAAATTTTCCCGCTGGTTCCAGGTTTTTCAAAAGCCTGTCTATTTAACAAATTTTGAATTCGATTCACAGACCCCTTGAACTATCTTTGAGAAATCAATGGCGAGAACCGTTGAAGTACAAGAATCCTCGTTGGCTTTGGTGAGTAATTACCAAGGGAGCTAATTACCTTGATTAATATTGCGTCAAATATATTAAATTAATGACAAGAATCTGCTTCAGTTTATAGAAAATGAACCAAAAGACACGAACTATAAACAAGTTGGTATAACAGCTAAAGTCAGCAGATTTTGCCAATGTATCGCAACTTGACTTTTAACCTGTAAATTCATTGAGAATATGTTTTGTGTTATCAATAGATCAATTGTTCGCTTATACAATATCCTCGTGTTGTAACGGTGGCGAGTCCAACACATCGTCTCATCAATGATTTGTAATACTACCATAAAAGATATCGTTTTCAGCTACAATTTATTACATATATAATGCTATGAGAATCCCCCTCCGATATGTTTTTGTCAAAGTTATTTTAGCATTGTGAGTAACTCAATTTTATGTTGCTTCGACACGGGCTTAATTATTATTCTATAGTTTTATTCCATCCAACCCACTGCTGGAGAGATGGGATATTTTAATCTCATAGCGTGTCCTAGAGGGCAATTATTAAAAGGGAGATGACCATTTGTAGATAAATTTAGGTGGGATTAGAAAGTCGAATTTTAAATCAAAGACAAAAGAAGACGCATAGATTATATATGCTCAATGTTACTCTTTCCTTATTACCAAAATCTTAAAATTTTAGTCATGGGTGGTGATGTATAGAGCCATTTCATTCTTATTTGAAATCACCAGCATGACATAACCTGATTTCAAATAAATTTAGCAAAGTTAAACAATTTTGCGAAGCAAGACATTTCTTATAGAAGGACTGTTAATAGGTTTCTCAAGGATATTAGCAGGACAGGTAAAGTGAAAGCTTTGCTATCTTAGTTTCGGTTCATCTCCGGATTACCATTTTCTATGGAATTTACACCGATATATATATTGAACATAAAACAAACGTTGTCTGTTGCGCTTCAAGATACCAACAGAACTCATTATTTATTTAATGATGAGAAATACATACCTCAAGAAATACGTACCGCAAGGTACTATTATCTTTTGATAAGAAATGCACGCCTCGTGGTACCAGAAAATTTCATTACGTATCTAATAATGGGAGATACATACCACGAAATTCCAGAATATCTCTTTACTTGTTTAAGGGCGAGAAATACACGGGTCGAGGTACCAGCATATTTCGTCACGTATTTAATGACGAGAGACGTATTTAGTAAAATAATCAATCTAAGTTACACTACAGAATATAATTGAATGGGGGATATCGTCAACGCTTACTGATGACATAATAATTCGTTTAATTAACAAACTACATGAATAACAATTATGAAGTAGAGTGGTGACATACAACCACCAATACGCCTACCAACAATTACGAATAATACAAACAAAATAACTATTACAAATATAATAGAAATAGAAAAATGAAATGACACTTGAATAAAAGAATGTACCCCCCCACTACTACTACTACTACACTACTACTACTACTACTACTATTACTACTACTACTACTACTACTACTACTACTACTACTACTACTACTACTACTAC
>JAOPJW010004870.1:80804822-80815085 GCA_027122535.1 Octopus maya
GACAGCCTGTCTGTGATGTTGTTTATACTTTCTGTCATTCATGTTAAGGAAGTCTGAAGGATAATGCACTAGTTTACAAGTAAATTGAAATACCAAATTACACACTGTCTCTTTGTGGATCACTTAAAACTTTGTGCAAAAATTATGCCTGAGAATAAAAAGAGCCTTGACTTAGTTACAGCTTTCGCAAAGGATGTAGGATTGGAATTTAATCAGGATAAATGCTGTTATATGTTTGCGATAAGGCGGATAAATGTAAGGTAGGCTAGTATCATCTGCATCAATGATTTGACTGTTTCCTCTATATCTGACGAGGAATGTTACACCTGTCCAGGCACCTGTAACAAAACAAACACGTGTCATTGTAGAATATTTCCACCGAATAAAGAAAATTTGAATCTCAGAAGTCCCTGCATTCAATAGAACAGTGGATCACAATGTGTTTGCCCTACCACCGCTCATACCAACATTTGGGTTGCTTGATTGAAGTCTAGATGAGATTCAAAAAATACTAACAAGCAAATAAAATTTCCACATAAACAATGACGTCGGCCTCCTCTACCTAAAACGAAAACAAGGCAGCAGAGGCACAATATCGATCTGAAATGCCTTTGAATGTCGTCTTATATCCAGTCGGCAATATCTTTTTACCACCAAGTGTCGAAGTGCATCCTTGATCAAGTTTGTATCCACGAAACTGAGGGCATCATAAGAATTGGAAGGCAGCTCTCTGAGCAAATATTTCTTATCTGATAACCTTTCATTTATTCGATTGTATCATTGTATTACTTGTAAATAATCTCAGCATCTAAGAATCAGGTAGTCGACTGTTGTGTAATCTTTCGAGATTACTATAACCAACCACACCTGAGATATTAAGCAGGCCTTCAAAGTGATTAGCAAATCTCCGATTTTTCTTGTATTGTTTTGTTGAAAGAGCTATGAGTTTTGTTTTGCGTCATCTCTGTGTTCCTTAAAACTTTCATATCGTATTTTATCAGCATTGTAAAGCTGTAGCTCTTCAGCTTTATGCTTCTATTAATCTGGCTTCCCTTTTCTAATATATTGTAATAGCTTCCTTCTTGCCTTCACTAGCTTTCTTGTTTAACCTTTTGTAATTTAGTTTCCGAACCTTTTTAATGTTCCTTTCCTGTAGCACATCCCACTCTCGGGGGAATTATGTAGTGTGCCAAGTACCAATTCTTGGAGCAATATTGTATGCAGGTGGTTTTTAATGGGCTCCGCGTTAAAAAACAGTGTTTGTAATTACTAGGTTGACCTCAGAGCGGAAGGTGGGACGAAGCTAACTCCAATTTTGCTTGTGACACCAGAGAATTTGTCCGCATCTTTCCCAACTCTTGCATTGAGATCTCACGCAATTGTCAACTTGGTCTACACCACAAGTGTCATTGTCTAACCCTCACGAAGTGTAGAATGAATTTTATGTTAAACTGAGAGAGGTGCTGTGAAAAAATCCCTGAGATTACATACATGCATACATACATACAGGCATACATACATACACTCAACCACACACACACAAATACACACACATACACATACAAACACACACACATATACAAATCATATAACCAAAATTCATTTAAAATATGCCTCATAACTAAATACCCAATCACTGCATAATTTGCATTCATTCATAAACATCCATATGCTTTTTACTTTCATTTATAACGCGTTTGAATGCAGTATTTAGACTATAAATGTATTCTGCTTCTCAACACAACTCTCTGCTTATGCAATGACATTTTTAATCTCTAAACATATGTTTGAAGTTTATAGATTCTGTAACATAAGACATAACATATTTGCTAATACAAATCGTAAACTATTTAATTACATAAAAAGACTAATTATTGTTGACGTAATATGAGCTACAATAATAGCAGCTAATGTTCCAAGAAACGTTATATGTATATTAAGAAGCAATCTAAGTACACGGGTACAGGACACTTTTCTGTTATCAGACAACGTGCGACATTAAGGACATGGTATAAGAGCGCGATGTTTGACATTTTTTGAAGCAAATCACAATATATTCTCTATGCATATATCTTATGTCCCGCGGTACAAGAAATCTAAGTGTAATCGAAAGTTCTATTAATGACAATATTCGACGTTTTAGCCCACTGCTTATTTCGATTATAGGTCTGTTTTACAACAGCAAATGACATTTACTGAAACATAATCGAATTTCCGAAATATGCATTCGTATTAATCAATTACCATTCCTAATCTAATGTAGTTAATTGTCAATTAAACTTTACTTCAAGCTGACCTTTATAAAGGATCACTGACGAAGAAAAGAACTTTAACTGGCAACATTCATTTTATTACACTCCATACTAATGTCGTCTGTATTAAGCAGAATATTGTTGTAAACTACACACTAACGCCCAACGGTGGCGGAATGGAATATAATGAATTCATTGATGCGGAAAATACATTCTCAATGCCAACTGAAATCCGTTTGTGTTAGATCTAATGTGACATTATATGGCTGCTTGATGTACTATAAATTCAAGCCAAATTTCCTCCTAATCTCATCCTATTATCTTAAGAACACAAGTACACATTGGAGAATATATATGATTTACCGAAAGATAGGGTTAGTCACGGCTGCTGGAATTTGATTTTACCATGCCTCTCTTAAAACCACCTCACATAGGCCAATGCAAAATGCAATAAAAATCGAAGTGTTTCAATTCTTTTTAAACTTATTACACACTCCGTAATATAATTCCGAAATGCTTTCCCTAATGCAGTAATCCTAATGGTTTTTATAACTCACACTCTCCAGATTTGTGACCGTTCTATTTCGAAATAAACTATGAGAAATTACAAGAAAATTTACTATATTATTTCACACATAACGCTGTTAAATTTCATTTCCTTAAGAAAAGATTTATTATCTTAATTTGTCTTCTAGATTTAGCGAAATAGACAACGACTACGTTATCAAGTACATAATAATGAGTCGTCACAGAATATTAAACGTAAAGCAGTATTCATTTTCACACGTTCATATGTACGAATCCACATATATGCGTAAGTTCACAGACAGAGAAAGTGATATATTATGATACATTCCATCATAGACTTTATCCACAAGGGAAGTATAACAATAAACCACTTAGATAATAATGAAAAAGTGACAACAGCAAACTTGAGCTATTTCCCAAGGCACCACATTATACACAGCCGAGGCTGGTGTATGATTGTTCGACTTCAATGCGGATTTAGAAATATCATAGTTGTTTAATTGATAAGAATAGTAAATGTGAATGTGAGAGAGGAATGAAAAGTGGATTCAAGAGAGAAGAGCTAATATCATAATGAGAATACATTCGATTAGGTGATCGTTTGCTTCGAAGCCGCTTAACGCATGAAAATATATCGATTTCTTTCATAGATGTAATATATTTTTTCCGTTGAAAGTACAGTATCTAATGTATACCTTGACAATAAGGAATGTCTTACTGATATAAATTACAAATTATTTGTGTATATAGTTTGAGATCCGTATAATTCTTTCTTCAATGTACTGTTTGAGATGATTCTTAGGTAACTACATTTCCTCTCCGACAAATAAATGATAAAACTGAAAATACTTATCATCTGGAACTTTCTGAGCGATCTCATTAACAGTTAAAAATTGGGGCTTCCAGTATCAAGTACTATCGTAATGCAAAAAAATTGAAATACAATATTTAGAGAATCTATTTCACCTAAGCCAAAATCTTAAAAAAACAATGCTATCTTAGTTATGGATGTCATTTTATGATTTCCCATGACGATTTTGATACCATTGTAAGTGATATTGGCACGTTTATTGTTGGGAGTTGTTTAAACATATAGAATGCTTTAAATATTCTCAATAAACAAACTGAATATGGGTGGTAAGAAGTTTCCTTTGCAGTCTTGGTGTCTCAGCTTCGGCCACATTGTTTGAAATATTGTAGAAATGACTTCTGTTATATCGTTTGGGAAATTCATGGCTTAAAAACGTTTGGTTTGGCGGAAACTGACTCTGAGTCCGCCAGATGGATTGTGCCTATCATTAAAAATGTTCCTTGCCCCCTTGTTACAGCATGTAACGCTTGTGCTAGGGGAAAATCTGTTTCTCTAAATTCCGCAGTCACTTACATGCTAAATTATTGATCGAACAATTGGACGTTTATAAGTGGTTTTCGAAATAATCTGCATTACCTTCTAAATGGTAGTTTACATTATTTCGCACAGAATACTACATTGAAAAGTGTATGTCAGATAAATAAATTAAATATTGCATTATAAATATCTAACTCGGGAATACCACAAATATAGAACTATCTACACAGAATCAATCCTAGTGCTCATGTTAGAGACACAACAGTGATGACAAATAGTGACACTGTTCCAATTCCCTGCACTACGAAAACGTCACAGGCATTCAATATAAAACTTCCTCGGTTATATATAATTCCTGTGTGGTGTAAAAAAAGACAATAATCGATTGAATGAAAATGATTGATACAAAAAAAATGAGATTTACAATGCAGCCTTTAGTATGAAGAATGTTATTCCCAAAAGTAAACCGAAGATAATATATTGCTTCATTAATTAATAAAACTAAATAATTTCTAATGGCTGAATACATTTAACTTGATAGGTATGCTGAGATAGGTTGTAAAGATGGAATTCTGTTTGAAATTGATTCTTATGAAGCTTTGAATTTGTTAAACAAATTATTAGAATATATGATTGGTGGGGATAATAATTAATGTAAAACATACAGCGAAATCCAACGCTTTCTAAAGAGAGAAGCGCTTTTGAATCGAAGCGGACAAGTCTTTTCAACGAATTAATCAAGGTTGTCTTTTCTTCAGTGGACGTATCAAGGATTATCATAAAATATGGATTATGATTCTAAACTAGTAATATTCTGGAGTGGAAAATGACATCCAATCATATTGCTCAAAATACACACTGTGATAATTAGTTCAAACGATATTTGATTAACCCAATTCCATTGGTTTTGGACGAAAATATAATAACCGTCAATATCTCTTCGTGTCACAACTTTGCGATGTTCGTCTACCCTTATTTTGAGGGGGAGGCAACTTTCGCCTTTGTATAAACTACCACAGCTGCATGGAATGGACTACACGCAGTCTTTGGTCATATTTTCTTCTATTGGTGGTTTTACTCGAAGGAGATATTTGCGAAGTGTTGTATTACCCTTGAATACTTTCCTGATGTCATATCTTTTGTATCTTTGCGGAAAGGCCTTTCACATAGGGTAGACAGACTGTGAACAGTTTATTGGCCTCATCCTCTTTATTCTTCATAACTGGAGTGGATAGCATACTTTCAGGGTAGTTGTTGCTTAATGGATCGTTATTGAGCTTGATCATTTCTTCGTGGTGTGTATCCCGATCATTACTTATATTCTTTGCATACTGTTTTTGGCATTGAATAATCCCTCTCTTTTCACTGATGGATGGTGGGAATTGAAGTCGAGGTATCGTCCAGTAAAGGTCGGCTTGCGGTATACGGATGTCCTGAATCCAAACTTGGTGCGTGTCATTAATACGCCCAGAAATGCCAGTTGATTGTCTTTTTTTCTTTTCCATTGTGGACTGTATGTATGGTTTTATTGAGCTCATAAGATCTTACAGCACTTGCACAGCTTCCTGGTGGGGCCAGAGTATAAAGATTCCCTCAACATCTAGTAGCCATACTGCTGGTTTTAGTGGTGTTGATTCTCAAGCCAAATTCTCAAAGTATTCCATGAATATAGTGGTTATTACCGGTGATAATGGATGCCTGAAGCCAAACGGAAATCTTGAGTGGACATCTGTTCTACTCTTCGTTCTCGTGAAATCATCTCACCGCCATTGGACAAACTGGTGTACAGTGCCGAAAAATAGGTCTATTATAAAAATGTTAAGTGTTATAGACACTGACTTGGTGAAGTGGAAATGGTCAAACGGAACCGAAAAGGGAACTCAGTGTGGAGAATGTCCTTCTGTCTGTTTGGAGGGATTACAAGCGATAAGACATGACGTTGTATCTGGGACACTCTCTAATGAAATCCGTTGGAAGACTTCAATAAAATGTAAGCACAACAGGCCTGATATGATGATTTGGGATAGAGAAGAGAAACTGTGCACAGTTGTGGAAATTAGCTGCCCAGCGGATATTAACATAAAGCGGAAGATCAGTGAAAATGAGAACACCTACGCTGAACTACTGATAAATCTGCAGTTACTCTACCCAGATCAGGTTTATACCTGTAATTATTGGGGCGCTAGGATATGTAATACACTGCCTACATAGCAATCTTGAGAAATTAAGCTTCTCAGACCAAGAAATTAGACGAAACATCTAAGTAAAATGGAAGACAAAGTCAGGCAGTTTTAAATTACTGGAAAAGTAAAAATAGTTGGAAGCTAATTCGAAGACTACAGATCCAATCCATCACTGGAACTAAAACTCTGTAAAACTTTCCGAAAGTTTATCATTTAAATATATGAGCATGTCTAGATATGAAACTATATGCATGAGAATATATACATAAAACATACAAATCTGCACATACATGCATACATACATACAAACAAACATACATACAAACATACATACATAGATGCAAACATGCATACATACATACAAACAAATTAGAGCAGAGTAATGGTGAAATACTGCGTTTAATATCCCACAACTTTTAGAGCAAACTGAAAAGAAATCAATTCTCTATAGATGCATATCAACTAAAATGTTACCAGATATTACAGCGTATTCGTTCACATAAAGTTTAAGTATGTTGAAGGAACATACAGCTAGAGATTAATTTAGCTAGCACGCTTATGCGTTCGGATACATCCATTTATTTTCTACTGATTGCCATACTAATAGTTCAAGGTTTCTTCCTAAAGCGATTTAACAAAGACTGAATGAATAGAAATTTAAAGCGTACCACCAGAAGTAGACTTCTGAATGGTAGAAAAGTGTGTGGTTTACGAACGCCATATCACAATACTAGATATGAAAGACTCCGAAAAGAAAACTGCGCTGGATACAGATGAGGAATTTGATACAAGTAAAACCTGAGCTATTGAATATCTCGAGAGGTAGCAGATGCAACATAGACTGAAAGAGAAAGAGCTGTGTGAAAACTAATTACCAGAAGGCTTTCTGCCACCACCAACAACAGAAAGCGGCAGCTGAAAGAAGGCTACTACCAGTGCTACTACCTGGACCTCAGTACCAACATCAACAGTATCAACCACAACAACTATAATAATAGTATGCAACTACATCAACAGCGATAGCAGTATCAGCTACATTGGAGGAAGCAGTACAACAGCAAAACTCTTAATGAAATGCAATAAGAACAAAAGCAAGTAAAAATCAACGCACTCAATAGCGACATGATCAACAACAGCAGCTCCCGAAGCCTCCTCCAAATTAAAGCATACAATACCATTGCCGTCACTACCTCGAACAATTCATGTCGTGTGGTGAAGGTGTGATTCAGAGTATAAATATCAAAAATGTACTAAAGCAAAGAAAATTAGAATGCAAAAACACCAGCAAAAAAACTCAGAGATCTAGAGAAATGTGCACGATGCTTTAGTTTAGCAATGTACCAACACGACCACTAGTTGCAGCTACACCAGTACTATAAACAACGTCATTGTCATCACTTCCACTATCACTAAGACAGACATCAGCGTGATACACATGTTAGTGTCTGTTATATGCATATTGCAAAACACATATAATGTCGTAAAAACCAAATACCGCAAATGAGTAGGAGACGTCAGGGGAAATATAAAGAAAATATATGAGGAACAGCTTTTGGAAACACATAAATAGGATAAGGGCTCAATACCAATCCTTCCATACAACTAAGGCAATTGCTCCGCTTCATATTACGCCCTCTGGTTGTGCATACTCAGAATATACAGCGTGAATGCATTTCATCCGGTGTCGACCCGAAGCAGAGTCACATTTTCAATAACAGGTTACTATATAGAGATATACACATTTCCAAGTCTGCAGCGAGGCGGAATCGTTATATTGTATAACCTAGATCTTGGGATACATAACGTCTGCTTTAAAATAGAATTTAAGTTTTTGATCCTGGGTGTAACCAGCAACGAAAGTGGTGGTTTCAGAGTAGTAGATGTCTGAAAGGTACTTAAGTTAACAAAACAGATGCAGGTCGGGCTCTGAGCAACACAACATTGGATTGGGACAAACATCGGTATACAGTAGCTGTTCGCACAGGCAATACGAAGCAAACTAAGAGGTAGAAGCTCAGTATCGGTATATGCGGACGACGTCAGCATAAAAATGTCAGATACTAAACATATGAAGGTATCAGCACTGACCTAACGGTGGAGAAGATGGTGACAGGATGGAAAAATAACCACGACGATTCAGTTGGTCTACAGCTCGGCATGTGGAAAGGCCAAGCTATGTTGCCTAACTGTGAAGTTATGCGTTGGTTAAGCAACCAGTTGGAATTGGCAGGAATTCCTTTTGTTTCAGACCTCCAAATCGACAAGGACGGAGATAAGGTGCAAATAATGACAAATGTTGTGGTTTGTCTGACTTTGAAATAAGATTTCATATCTGAAATGGGGCAAACGCCTGCTCTTTTGTAAAGCGTTCCGCTGTTAAGAAACTCCATTTGTTTTAATCAACCGAGGAAAATAGGATTAGGCAGGCTTGGAATGCGGATATATGCACTAATGCAGTGGAATCTCCAGTATGTCATTGCTTGTAAAGACTGCTTACGGTTCTGTGGTAAATTTGTTAACGTCATTACAAAAGTTGTTTGTAAATTTCCAGCCATGCCCTCTAATTATCCTCATATATGTTCGATTATCATCCAGGTCGACTTAATTGCTAATATGTTCAGGCTGGTTATAGCTTCATTACACTTCATTCTTGTAATATTGACATTAATCATTAATGCACTTTTATCTTTCTGTTATGAAGATGCTGTATTGTTCTGTCTGAATGCTCTATCATTTCCATATTTACACATAAAACAAAACAAAAACAAAAAAGAAAGAAAGTAAAAGCAAATCGCGTGTTATATGAGTTCAGTCAGCATTCTTTACAGGCACTTTAACTTTAGTAGGTAAGCTTTGCCACGATATTCTCTCACGACGTATGGTTTCGGAGATGATATCAGTAATATGGGGACCTTTCTGATACAATATGATGCATTGTCTCAGAGCAGTCTTTTCACAGAGATATTTTTCATTTATATTAAGGAGGTTGAAAATATTGCGTTCATTGTTTCTAGCGAGGAAAACTGCAAGGTGGCAGAATCGTTAGCACGCCGGATAAAATGCTTAACGGCATTTCGTCCATTTTTACATTCTGATTTCAAATTCCGCCGAG
This sequence comes from Octopus maya, assembly GCA_027122535.1. Classification (NCBI taxonomy): domain Eukaryota; kingdom Metazoa; phylum Mollusca; class Cephalopoda; order Octopoda; family Octopodidae; genus Octopus; species Octopus maya. The sequence continues at coordinate 80,814,246 of JAOPJW010004870.1, forward strand.
GTTGACTTTGCTTTTCATCCTTTCGGGGTCAACCGTACCTTTCATTCTTTCGAAGTCGATAAGATAGTATCAGTCGAGTACTGAATCGATGTAATTGACTTAATCCCACCGCCCCAATTACTGGCCATAATCCAAAATTTGAAACCAATATTTCTAGCTATGACTGTCTGTTCTTATCTTGCAAACACTCTCGATCTAGCTGCCTCGTACAGGCTACATATTTGTTGCACATGCAGTACAGAAGTGATTTCTTCATTTTCATTAGTTGATACAGGACAGGAATTTCACCAATGTTTTCATGTTTGTTCACCGCGATTAACGTACATTTATTTTCCTAATAACTATAGATTCAAATATTTCTGTTCGAAGTCTAAAAAAAGGTTTACTGTAAGACATCACGTTGATATTGATTTACTACGTATTCAAAACTACGATCAGCAACGGTACGTAGAAGACATTGTGAATTGGAGTAGAAGTAGGCAATATCTTTCACACACAATGATCCGCTGCATTCTACTCTATGGATATGCATTCGTTGAGATAAAGCTTATTGTGTTGTGTAGTGATTTTAAATGAGAGTCTTGCCTTACAGCCCACGGAATTTAGATTTGTTTCGATACACTTTATTATCACAGAACTCCAGCTGATATAGCTCGCTACACGCGAGCTATAGTGCTATGATGACAACATTTTTTAAGCTTGAATACTGAATGTTCATTGCTCAGGTTTTAATATCTTTTGTTACGTTAGCGGAGAAAAACAGTCAATTCTTCTTCTTCTTCTTCTTCTTCTTCTTCTTCTTCTTCTTCTTCTTCTTCTTCTTCTTCTTCTTCTTCTTCT
>JAOPJW010004870.1:82977561-82989773 GCA_027122535.1 Octopus maya
CTTTCCTATTGTCCGCTCGTCTTTCCGAGCAGTCTTCTTGTCTTTCCAAGATGCCTAACCGTCTTTCCGGTTTGTCATAACATTATTTAATTACATCCCTCCAGAGTCAACTTTGTCTTTGACTTGATTGATAAAATAAGCTACTTACTGGAGTCAGTTTAATTGACTGTACCTTATCCCCATCATTTGTCACCTTGTATCAGTAATAGAAATCAATAATTAGAAGTTAGTATTGAAGAATTTTATATTTGCTGACAAATTGCTCTGTTAAATTTACATTCCATATGCATTATAAAATATCCCTATCTCAAATACATATGCTTCTAATTTATGATCTTCAAGTTTAAAATATAGAGCCCACAAAAAAAAAAATATGTTTTGATTTTCATATATAGAAAAAAATTGTAGTAAGTAGTTCATTGACAAAAGTTTTATTTTCATATTTTCTGAAGGTTATCAAATTTAGTAGGGCAGAATTTGTGATGGGCAATTTTTAAAGTTGCTCATGGAGCAATAATCACAAGCAGTGGTAAAAATTGCTGTACCACTTAGTAAACTAACAAGCAATAAGTTTATTAAAAGTTGGCATTTCTGAAATTTCTTTTTCTGTTGGTTTGGTTTCTTTTTTCCCCTTAAAAAAAAAAGTTTGTATTGAACATTTCTGCAAATGCAGTTATTTTAATTTTTGCTTGTTTGTATAAGTATTTTTATCATGTTTTATGATAATCCTGTTTACACAGTCATGTAAGCTATATCAAATTGAGTAGACCTTCTTTAAAATATTTAATAAAGTTCTATGGTAATTTTTTAGTTGAATATTTTAGCCAATTTTTGACAATGGTTGTCTTTCATACATAGCATGAATATCAATCTCCCTATTTAAATTTGCATGCAGAAAAGTGATATTTAGCAGTCACTTTTATCATGTATTTATGTGATGAGCTGAATACTTTGAAATGGATTATAGTTTTATTTGTGGTCACAGAAACATTAATATATAAAGACTACATAGCTTGCAAGTCGATATAGTTGAAATGACTGTCTCTTGGCTCTCAGCCTGTTATTTAGAAGAATGTTATCATTGGCCCCAGGCCAGTGATGCTTCTAGCATTTTACCATTAACTTTAAAGGAAAAGTTTCTTCTAAATTGCTAGAATTTTATACCAGCAATCAGTTGTATACCTCACCCTGTTTACACATAATCTGTATTCGTAAATTAAAAGGATGAGTAAGACAATGATAAAGTCTTTAAATATTGATTTATTATATCAAGAATAAAAAGAGAAGTTTGATTATTAACCTATAGTTTCTTTCAAACCAATTTAATTTTAATATTAATAAACTTTTTAATGATTTAATCAGCTTCTGATATCCCTTTAGCATTGGGAGTGGGGGGATTTCCATTACAAATTCAGCAAATAGCAATACAATAAATCCTTTTCTATTATTCAAATGTAATCATCTAAGTACCATGAGGGAAACCTCACTAACTCTACTTTTGAACTCAAATTGAAACTAGCTATACCATAACTTATCAAACAAGTTACTCTTTCCACATTAAACTTGCATATAAGTAGCATAAAGCAATTGCCTATAACTTGCATCTGTGATATTACGTTTAATTTACAGTTCACCTTTAAAAGATTAGATGTTTTCATCCAGGATTTTTGAAAGTATATTGTTAAGCCATTTGATTACAAACCATAAGTTTAAAGTTACTTATAACCATTGAAAAAGATCCATTTTCAAGTGAACTACATTGTTTTCTTGAGTTTGTCTGTCTGAAAACTTATTCCATTCTTCTGTAGTAATTCTATTTCCTATTGAGAGAAAAGTGTAGATAAAAACTTGCACTGTAGAAACATCCAGATTGTCAAAGATTATTCCACTATTGAATGTAAAATGGATGTTACAATTTCTTAAACATAGCCTGTATGTATTTCTGAACACAACTTACTACACTTTTATAGTTTATCAAGGAGAGTAGACTAGAATGTCTTCCCTTTACTGTTTCCAGGTAAGCATGAAATCAAAATCTTTTAGTGGTGACACCTTAGGAATTTTAACTTTTATACTTTTTTGAAAAGTAAGTTAAGTAAAATGAGTATGATTAAAAATCAAATAAGATCAAAATTCAGCTCACTATTCACTACTCTTTGCAGCTCATCACTATATTTGATGTTACACAAAACTATATATTGCCATTTTTTTCTAGTATGCACCATATTTTTATTACCTTAAACTAGTGACTTCAAAATAGTAGTTTCTTTTCAATAAGCATTTGTTTTTTGTTTTTATTTATTATATTTTATAAAGCTGCATATACAAAAAAATGACAAATAAAAGCTCTTTAGATGACATAATTTACGTCCCTTATTCATGATGTGCTATGTCAAGTTAAAACATCATTAAAAGAAGATAAAGTCTCACCAGACAGGATCAAATAGCAGATAAATCTGGTGTCTTCAGAAGTATAGGATTTTAAGTATTATGGTACCATGGTCTCATTTGTAGGTAGTTTTGATTAGTTCTGGTGAAACATTGATATTATAGAGTCTTAAAATTGCAGTCCATCAATTAACACACCAGCTATCATTGTCACCATCACTATTATCCTCCTCATTGTTTTTCAAATTCATCTCCATGTTGGCATGAACTGGACAAGTTGTCATGATCCAAATTTTTATTTGGAATTACTACCCCCATAGATAGTTTATGGAGCATATGTTACTCTTAATGTTTCATTTCTAGATTAGTTTCTACAGCTTGGTGCACTTTCTACTACTAGCAACTTCAAAGAATATACTGGTTATATTTCAGGACACCAGCACTATGTTATTTCATTTGTTCCTTCACTTGCACTGGAGAGGTGATCTTGTTCAAAAAGAGTAATAGAGCCCCACCCCTTTTGCATTGCCTTTGTTTCTTCCTTTCTTCCAAATAATTGAGAGTGCAGAAAGAAACATTTTTCCATCACATCACTAGTGAAGTGGCACATTACCTTAACTGGTTATGTAGGTAGTGAAGTGGAAGGGAGAGAAAGTAAGAGAACCAGAGTAGTGTGAGCAACAGGGTTGTAGAAGAGAGAGTAATGGACAATAATCAGATTAGAGTGAAAAGGTGACAGGAGATGGAGCAACTGAAGAGGAACAGAGTAAAAGGGACAGATGAGAGATTGAAGGGAGGGTACTAAAAAGACAAAAGAGGGAGAGAATGATAGAATAAGACTAAGATAAAAAAAAATTGAGCAAATAAAGAGAGTAAGTGATCAAAGGGAAAGTAAGAGACTGTAGAACAGAAACACAGGGATCAAAAACAGAATAAATGGCAGAAAGGGCAGATTTGATGGGAGAGAGAGAATGATTAATAAGAAAGTTGTGAAAAGAGGGAGTACAGTAGATGGCTGGTGGCAAAAAGTTTTAAAACTTATAGAAATGGCTAAAAGATCTAAATGTACATATTAAACATCCCGACTTCCATTCTAATTGATTTATGCCTGTTATATTTTTGTCTTTTTTTGACATGCTAATATTTATTGAGCAGGTTTTCTACTACTCAGTATTTTACCACTTATCATAGACCTTCAACATCTTCTTTGTGTGATTTGGCCTTTTTGATATACATCTTCACTACTTCTTCCCAAGCATTCCTTGGTCTCCCTCCTCCACACATTCTGTTCACTTGGAACATTTGGCTCTCTTTTATGCAGCTATCTCCCACATGCATCACAAATATTCATTTGTATTCCAACATTTATATATTTCCAGTAGATTCCTTTCTTCCCAGCCTTCACAAAACCTCTGCAATAATATCCCACATTTTGGTATCATATAATATTGCACTTCTATGATTGAAGAACAAATTCTATGATATGCAAGCATGATACAATTTACTTTCTGAGAGGTAAATACTTTGTTACCAGCTCCTTGAACTTTTCACCCAATTTTTGCTTTAATAACTGCTTTTAGAAAATTTGCCTCCTTTTCTTATTAGGTCACCTAGGTAAGAAAATGTCTATCAGCTACTTCTAAGGACCCTTCTGGGTATTTGAAGAAACTTGTATGTGTATGTTTACTTACTACTAACCACTATTGCACATTTGCCACATATATAGTACACCTCTCTCAGCCTGCCTATGATCCTAGTACACTCATCATGCATACATGGTATATACTTGATATACCATATAGAAAATCAACATACTTTTTTTCTGCATACCCACTTTCCCCACAAGTTGTAGGGGTCCTGTCTTTTTTCATACTAATTCAAACATTTTTTTCTTTCTTGGGCTTACTCTGAGATGTCTTGAGTTGAGGTTTTGTTTCTGTATTTGAAATTTCTTTGGCATTTGGGAGTTTCCGCACACAGCTGATTTTAAATTCCTTTCTTTATGGGCTAATGAATTATAATTAACAAGAGGAGGCTGAGGGCTGAATCCCAATGGATGTTTACCTGCATGATAAATCTATTGGTGATCTCATTTCCAACTCTTACCTTGCTGAAAGCATCTATCTACAATGGCTTGCAATGTCATTCTCAGTTATTCATCTACATATAGTTTTCATAGAAACAACCAGATTATAGAGCATTGTACTCCATCAAAGGCTTTCTTGGTCAACAGTTGCTAGGTAGAGTGATTTACTTCAAGTTAAATATTTTTTTAGTAATTGTTTCACTAGGAAGAGAGCACCAGTGGTGCTCTAACCAGGTACAAACCAAAACTAGATCTTGTCCAATATCCTATATATGCAAAATGAAGCAAACAGTAACATCCAATATTATATTTTTAAAAAATGAATTAGAATATATGGAATCACTCAATAAATATTTCATTACACTTACCCATTTTTCTATCTTCGGAACTATAATGTTTAGCAATTGAAGTCTGAGTTTTAATATCAGAAAGAAAATGAAACTTGAGAGTCTGTAGTATGAATTTTCCCATCTTTACCATTACTCCCCTCATGGTTGTCACCACTGTTCATTTCCCTGGTGCAGCCCACCAGCTGACCAGTTTTCAATCAAGCCGTCCAACCCATGCCAGCATGGAAGGTGGACGTTAGACAATGATGATGATGATAAAAATAACTTTAAAAAAAAAGAATAATAATACTATAACTTGTGACCAAAATCTCAACATTGTTAAATGAATATTTGAAGTGATTAACTTACTTTGGTTCCCAAATAAATGTTACTACAAAAATAATTCATTGTGTTAAAAAAATTCTAACTCTGAAAGTTTTCATTTTGTACCAGAAGTTTAGAAATGATATATAAATCTTTATTTCATGCTGCAGTATATTTTTAGTGGCACTAATCTATTTCTGTCACATGTTCCTTGTTTGTAATAAAGAATTGTTTTTCTTTTAAAAGAAATTTTTTTCTTTTAAGAGAACTTTTTTCTTTTAAGAGAAATTTTTCTTAAACAGAATTGCTTCTATGTTTCTATTCACTTTTGCTTTGTTGAGATATCTATTTTCTGCAGACAATTATTACATTTTTTAATATCATTACTTTGATACTTAAAGCTATCATATCTTTCATGGTATCATTTATTATTAAATATCTTTTAAACAATAAACAATTGTTGCTACTTATTACATATCTTTTAAGAATATGTTAGTCTATTTTAGAATTTAGCATTGATCCATTATTTTGCAATTGTTCATTTCTTGTTTTATTCAAAATGAATACTTATATTTCACATTAAACAATAGAGTACAAATTCTATAGAAATTAAAATGAGTTTCAGGAATTGTTTCTAAATATGTATTCTCTGATTGTATCAAGAGGTTATGACTGAATCATTTTAATATATTATGTTAAGATCTTTTGACATAAAAATAAGATTTGGTGTCAAGTATATGCTTTCCCGTTAAAGAAATATGTCAAAAGATAACCTAATTTTTTTACATTATTTCTTTCAAATATTTATAGATATAAAATTATTTTCTATTGAAGATGATTTGGCTAATTACAATGTAGCCTTTCTATTTAAGGAAGTCAAAACATATGAAATAGAAAAATTCAGCTTAAGCTTTCTAAAATTGAATTGTGTTTTATGTGTTTATGCATCTGTGTGTGATCATGCACATGTGTGTATGTGGACTATGATAAAATTATGATAGATAGATAGATAGATAGATAGATAGATAGATAGATAGATAGATGGAGAAAGAAAGAGAGAGCAAGAGAAAGAGAGAGACTGATATGCACATTTTCATTTTTACACTACCTATTTGTGGCTAAAATATTGAGATTCTTTCAAAACCTACAACTACCATATACTCAATTGCATAAGTGTGAAATATATAATGAATTTACAGTTCCAATATTTTATTTAAATTGTTGTTTAATTGTTTACTGACAATTTTATTTTTCTTTTTTCTTTTCCCTTTTACAGCAGAGGCCACAGGCAAAGTTCTCATCAGTTTCCTCTCCAAATTCACCTGTTGCTCAGTCACGACGAGTAATTTCTTCTCCATTGACCCTGGCCTCCGATGTTAATGCACAAGGCTATGCTTCTGATTCTGATGTTGTGGACTCACATGACTCCCAGTGCTGCCCTCCTTCCTCCTCCGACGTAGGTGTTCTCAATGAGGCTGCGACCATGCCCAGGATGAAGCACCGCGAGGTGCATGATTCACGTTCACTTCATCGGCCTGCACTATCAAAGCCTGCATCTGATGTGTCAGTTTATGATAATGTATCATCGTCTCCTGCCCGTCGATCATTGGCTGAAACTGATAGTGCATCCCACACAATGCGACGATCTGATTCGCCAGCTTCCATGTCCAAACTCACTGAAAGCACGGCAAATGAAGAAAGCAAGGAACGACCCAATTTGGTTACTCTTTCGGAATCCCCAAAGAAAGGGAGTAGTCATTCTGAACCAGAAACTCCGGAAACATGTACAACTTTTGGACGGGATTTAGCTTGCTCGCCAAAAGATAATAAAATGGTGGAAACAGTCAAGATGGAAACGGCGTTTGTCGGGGATATTTTCAAAAATCAATCACCTTCATCCAATTCCAGAGGGGGTGCGGGGTATTCGGCCCCTGCAGCTTCAAGTTCTAGTTCTGCTGTAAGGGCTTCAGCTCCAGCGTCTGGTGGAAAAGGACATGGACGTACCCACCCATCTACGTCCGAATCCCCAGAGTCGGAGTGGCCATCCCCACCTGAGCCTCTGACCCCGCAGACGCCTAACGTCCCCTTTGACAATATAGACTTTGACAGTGATTCGCTGAGGCGGATGCTTCGATCACTTCCAGTGTCCCCTATTGAAAAGGAAGACAACGATCAAGGGTTTCATGAAGATCCCTATATAGATAATAGAGGACAAACACACCACCGACGTTATCCTTCGGTGTCAAGAACAAAGAGTCTTAACAGTTATGATCGGGGTGGTTCTTCAAAGCCATCGGTGCCGCACCAACCATATTCTGTTGGGTACCCTTGCAGAGATGACTCATTTGTATCAATGCTCAAGAACACAGATCTGCCAAAATCTAAACAGGCAAAAATGCTTGTGGAATACGAACTTCATTTACGAAACAAGTGTGCCCGTGACAGTTATCCAGATAGTGGTATTGGAGGGGTTGCATCAGAAACTACTGGTTCATTATGGTCAGGGGATAGCAGCAAGTCAGCTGGAGCAAACAAAGGTAAGTACATTGCTTTTACTTTATTCTATTTTGAGACAAAAACCCAGAAAATAAACTTTTAAAATAGCTCAATTTCTTTTAAATGTCTAAACAGATTTTTGATGATTTGTTAGGTTATAATTTTTCAGCTTACTGAATTCATCACTAGAATGAAATTTTTCTTTCAAAATTAGATCTACACTACATTTCAACCACAAAACTATAACACTGCAATTTCTTTAAGCACTCTTATTTTCAGATTACCCTACTCACATTACACTGGGTCTTTGATGATTATTGCAATTTCTTTGTCAAAAATTTAACTAAAATTATGAAATTTACAAACATTTATAATGAGGCAGTATGGCTCATTACAAATGGGTTAAAAGTTTCTTTCACAATTATGAAGTCCCAATATCGTGGGAAAGTGTCTTTCAACATAATTTCAGGTTGAGCCAAGCATTGTGTTTAAAATGGATAAAAACAAATTGTGTAGAAGTCCGTCAGCTAAATTATAACTTTTCAGCTATTATTTGTATATTCTTTGTATCAAATATGATATCTGTCCTACACTTACTTCAATTCATTTCTGTTTTAAAAGTAAACTTAGCTTATATTATATTTTAACTATAGATTATGTTTTGTGATATTAGTCTTAGATTTCAGTTTGCTTTTCATCCTCTATAGGTTGATTAATAAAGTAACAGCGGAGTGCTCAAGTTGATTCTTCTTTTCCATTCCCCTCTTACTCTCTGAATTACACACACACATATGCATTATAATAACAAATTGTGCATGTGCTCTTGAGAAGCTTTCTTACAAGATTATTCTATGAATCTGTCTTCAGTTTCGATTACTTTTTCAAAGCAGAACCAGAATCATTGAGATGCCTGCACTAAATGGTCCTTATTTATTTCAGGCATCACCTGCATATTGGCAGCCTTCAGTGAAGTAATGATATTATGAGGATATCGGTTAGTCCCCCTTTCAACAATGTTCCAAATGTAGTAATCCAAGGGATTTAAATCTGGCAACTTTGGAGGACAACCTCCAGCTTTTAGTTCATGCAATTGAAAAAACAGCATTATTTATAGGATGACCCAATACTTGAATCATCTTGAAATTAAGTGAATCTCTGGTCTGAGACTTATATGCAAACAGAGTGAAGTCTATTTGCTGATGATCTGAATTAATAGTATTGATAAGCCACAATAATGGCAACATGTCAGTATCTACCATTCTCAGTCATTTGAGGCAAGTTGTCTCACCTTGTCTGGGACATTCAGTGTTCTTTAACACACAGTCTCATGTTGGGAGTTTTCCCTGGATTCTACTATGCAGCAAATCTGGTATATAAACAAGACATACATAATGTATGTGTGACCAAAAATATATACTCCTGCTGTCAACAAAAGCCCTCTCTCTCAGAGTGAAAGACAGATTGTTTGATGCCTGTGTGCAAACAGCTATGCTGCATGGTAGTGAAACATAAGCTATGACAGCCGAAGGACATTTGTAGGCTTGAAAGAAAGGAAGCCAGTATGCTTCACTGGACATGCAATGTCAGTGTGCATTTTCAACAGAGTGTGAGCATCTTGAGAGTAAAGTTAAACATAAGAGGTATTAGATGTGGTGTACAAGAGAGACAACTGCACTGGTATGGTCATGTGATGCGTATGGATGAAGACAGTTGTGTAAAGAAGCGCTGATCTCTAACTGTGGATGGGACCTTTGGTCGAGGTAGACTCAGGAAGACATGGGATGAGGTGGTGAAGTGTGACCTTCAAGCTTTGAACCTCACAGAGGCAATGACTAGTGACTGAGAGCTTTGGTGGTGTGCTCTGCTTGAGAGGACCCATCAAGCCAGGTGCACCTGTGCTGGTGGCACGTAAAAAAAATCAACCTCACAGAAGCAAAGTGTCTGAATACCTTTCGAGTGTTGGGCCTGATGGAGGCAAAGTAACTGAGTTCCTTTTGAGTGCTGAGTCTCACGAAGGATAAGTGGCTGAGTTCCTTTCAAGTGTTGGCCTCATGGAGGTGAGATTGCTGTGTTCTTTATGATTGGGCCTCATGGAGGTGAGGTGGCTGAGTTCCTTTCGAACATTGGGCCTCATGGATGCAAAGTGGCTGAGCTCCTGGGCCTCATGGAGGCAAAGTGGCTGAGTTACTTTTGAGTGTTGGGCCTCATGGAGGCAAGGTGGCTGAGTTCATTTTGAGTGGGCCTCATGGAGGTGAAGTGGCTGAGTTCCTTTTGAGCATTGGGCCTCATAGAGGCAAAGTGGTTCAGCTCCTTTTGAGTGTTGGGCTTCATGGAGGCAATGACCAAGACCTTTGGTATTATGTCATACTTAAGAAGAAGACTTATCAAGCCATGTAAAATTGCAGCCATGGCAAATACTGGTGTCACACAAATGGCACTCATGCTGGTGGTACGTAAAAGCACCCATTACTCTGTCAGAGTGGTTTAAGTAAGGAAGGGTGTCCAACTGTTGAAAACAATACCAAATCAGACTGGATCCTGGCACAGTCATGCAGCATACCAGCCCAGTGAAACTGTCCAACCCATGCCAGCATAGACAATGGACATTAAGTGATGATGATATATGTATTATTATTATTGTTCATTATTTACATTTGATGGATATTTGTCCTCCCCAAGACACCTGAGGAAGGCTGGAGGGTATAATCAGCCGAAACGTTGTGTTAACAACAAACAAGATGAGGACAAATGTCCATCAAATGTAAATAATGTAAATAATGTCTCATCTCTTAAATATAGAACTGTATTATTATTTTTGTTGTTGCTATTCTTTTTATTATTATTGTTGTTGTTGTTGTTGTTGTTGTTGTTGTTGTTGTTGTTGCTGCTGCTGCTGTTGTTTACTGTTAATCTGCATATTTGTTGAAATCACTTAGGGCAAGTGAAGGATAAGGGATGTTACAATATGACTGAAAGCTTAGGGAGGGGAAATGGCAGGGGCAGTAGTGAAGTATCTTGATGTAAAACAACACAGACATTTAAATTGATAAGGTCTTTCTAAGGACGTGGGCAGTTCTTGTTAGCACAATCTTTTGGATTTCTCTGAGACATGGTTCTCCTGGGATGTTGTCTAGACGTTTCTGACATCACTTTTTATCTTACCTAGGCACCTACAATAATGGGAATAGTTCTTGAAATTATTATTATTTAAAACAGTTTGATTTAACCCCATGTAACTTAAAGTTTCGCAGGCTTCTTACAGCAAGCTAGCTCATCAAGTTCAGTCAACATATATGTATGTATGTGTATTTCCCAGCCAATAATTATAAAAATGAGACCATAATGATATCTACTGCCTCACTAGCTTCTATATTTATTCCTATTTGATCACCTCTGCCAAGATGTTGCTCCACAGTAATACCTTTATTAAGACTGATTGATTAACTCCATAGTTTGTTATTTCTAAGCCTACCTCTATAGGGTATCATCTCTGAATATTCACACATATCTTGATTTTATCACAACACCCAGCTCTTGCTAAAGAAGCTCTGATGTCTTTGATTTTATTTCAGTTCTCATAACTGTTATATTAACCTTGTAGTTGATGCAAGGTATATTATAGTACTAATTGGTAGAACCTGATTATACATCAAAATGAATTAAGATGTAAGTGGTCTCACATCAACCAAATTTCTCATAAACATAATAAAGTTTAGAATATCCCAACCTTAATAGTCTAAATTTGATCGGAATTAATGTGTGCAATAAAAAATTGAGGATAGTTTTGCTTTTGGAGAAACAAATAGGCTGACATATACAGTTTGTATTACATTGAGTAAAATTGAAATCATTTCTTAATTCAAGTACCTAATCATACAAAGCAAATGATGACAGGAAAATAGTTGAAGTACTGATTCCCCTTTAAATCCAAAGTGAATCTGGTTTCTTTCATCTTTTTGACACTAAGCTATTTGATTTTGACTTTTGGCTTCCTTTGCAAGAAAGTTTTAGAAATGTTCTCTTAAGACAACTTATCTTGAGAGTTAACCATGTATTGAAATGTCACTTAATACTTGGAACAATGTAAAAATTATTTCAGAAGACCTATAAAATATAAGGGGGAATAAAATAAATAGGAAAGCTGGCAAAACAGACTAACTAACTGACAAATGTAAAGTGTTAAATATATGTTGGAGGAGATGGGAATGAACTGGATAGATTCAATTCAATGATGGCAAGAATGAGTTGAACAGTTACTCCAGTTGTGAAGTGTCAGTCAGAGATATAAAAGCAGTTAATTTCTATGAAACAGGCTCTTGAACTGTCAGATAATGTAGCAGAATAGCAAAATCCTACAGCTTGCGGTGAAAGTAATCAACACACAAATAAAGAAACAAAATCAACTAAGTTATCAAAGCTTTGTGGATAATGATTATACATGAAAACTTGTTATTTTTTTGTTGTTGGAAGAGTTGTGGTTGGTGTGTATGTGTGTGCTTTGTAGCTGAGAACAGGTTTTGTGTGTGTGTGTGTGTGTGTGTGTGTGTGTGTGTGTGTGTGTGTGTGTGTGTGTGTGTGTGTGTGTGTGT
>JAOPJW010004870.1:83128747-83143984 GCA_027122535.1 Octopus maya
AAATTGCCATATATATATATATATATATATGATTGGTGGCAATTATTACTACTATTATTGTCCTTTGCTAGCTCAAAGACTTGGCATACACAGAGAGTATCAAACCATTCTCTCTTGCAGCTGTCGTGTTAGATATTCTTCAGCTTAGCCTTGATGAATGAACCTGAAAACGATTTCTGTCAGAATTGTTTTCTCAGTTGCTGGAATTGCACCAAGAATTTCCAGTTTTTACTGCTATTAGCAAATTTACTCCAATCAAATTTCGTTAATATAGATTATTATATTTAGTCTATGTGCTCCATTTTTCTTTTCTTTTTTGTATTAAAGGGACTATTTCAAAATAGAAATATAAAAAATTTTCAACAATAACTTTCTTGATAGTATGAATGATACAGAAAGCTTGATAGGGTTAGCAAAATTAATAATTTCTAATTCTAGGTGTCAGTGAGAATAGTACTTAGCAAGTCATATTCTTTGGCAAGAGCATATTTTGATAAATAACAAGCAATATTTATTGGCTGTTATAAGCATTGATAATACTATACAGTAAAAAAAATTCTACTCATTAGTTTATTTGTACTTTGCTAGGAAAAATTAAAGAAATAAAGCATCCTAATTTCTTACAATTTTCTAGAACATCAAAATGGATAAATGTTTATAAAACAACTATGCATGTAATTTTCAATACAGTTTAATCCATTTTTAACTCTTTATGTCTGATTAATTAGATGTTAATTTTATCAATAGTCAGTAATTAGAGTTATCTCCTGCTTGCAATAAATATCGAGTGCAAGAAGCACACTGAATAAATCAGCTGGAGAAAATATCTTCCGGGGGTTAAATGGCAATATTGTCATCTCTTAGAGGACAGTCACATTAAAGTGACCATAAACAATACAGTAATTGGTTCTTTTTTGCCAGATCTTACTGAAGTTTGCTTGGGACTGAAATTAAGCAATGCTGACAAAGTTCTGTAAATTACTTATAATTCATCTATAAATTCATGTCCTTAAGGAAAAATACGTCTCCTATTTTAACTGGATATATTTTTAAACTTTAAAAGTCTGCTAGAATGTCAGCATTTATCATAAATATTTTGCAGCTTATATGTCTGCTAATGTGATAAAGTTCTGTAAATTACTTATAATTATGCATGAGATTACTTCTATTTTAATACTGTTTCATGTAGGTGTATACACTTTGTTTCATTTTTGTATTTCCTTTTCAATGTGTATTATTTGCATATTCTTGCTGTATGATTTTACAACCAGATTATTATTGTTACTAACCCCTTGGATATTATGAGATCTATTGTCTGCCAACCAGTCTGAGTCATTTAAATAGTGTCTTGTGTAGAGGAGACAATATATGAATATATCATATATTAAAAAGTCTACCCCTTTAGTATTTAAACATGCCATAACTGGCCCAGATATTCTATCAGTTTTATGCTAAAATTGGCCAGATCTAGCTTCTTACACCTACCCTACATATCATTCTAAAAATAAGAAATTACATCAAAGCTACAAGATAATGCATGATTAATTCAAAACAATGTGAATAAAGGGGTAAGCATGTGGAATGTAACTACATATTTGAATATCACATCCATTCATCCACTGTACCTCTTGTATGCTATTATATAATTAGCTAGAGGATAAGCAACTTAAATTTCAAAGCAAAGTCTGAAACCTAATAATAAAATGAAAATATATGTTTGATGATTTCTTTATTAAGTGATTATCTAGCTGTATACTTCATTTTTGTGAGTTCTTTGATTTGTTGTATTTAATAACATTCTTTAATCAAACTTTTCCTCTATCACAAACTGATAGTAAACAGTTATGATCCTTTTGTTTTATGACTCATGAAGTTTGTCATATTTATTAAAACTAAAGAGTTCATCTCGTTTACTAATAGCTTGAAGTGTTAGAAGTAAGAAACTGATTTTATATTTAATATTGTGCTGTTACATCATATTTGTTCCAGTTTCCAATAGCATTATTTTTGCTCAACTGCTAAAATACCTCTTGCTTTTTGTCTCATACTATTCTATAATGTTAAGTGCAATGTAATATATCTCAAAGAAAAGATTCACAAATGAACAGAGTACTAATCAAGAGTAAACCACAAGTCTAAAATAATGTGGTCATAATTGTAATCTAAACTGATTTATAGTTGAAATGTGTACATGAATTCACATGAAAGTAGTGAAGGCATGAGATATGTTTTATTTTAAACCTCTTCTTTCATCATGTGATGTGAAACTGAAATACCTCATACTATGGACTGTATCACTAATTCACTTGTCAAATTTGTAGTTTTCAACACTAGTGTATCGAAACTTTAATTTCATATACATAATGTTTGTTAGTTTTGTGGGTCACTTTTTTTTAGTTCTTTTCACCAATTTCAGTCACAATGTTAGCCTTGAAAGGTATAAGTTTATCATCTAGGCCCACAGTATACAGTCAATAGATATGTATTACTCTTGCTTAGGTAAATGTCAGAATTGATAAATTTCTAAGTGCACTTTAAAAAATCAATGATTAGCTTAATGACTGAGAGATGAATCTACTATTTTTTTCTGCTTCCTTTAACTTCTATCTCCTACAAAAATTTGACTACTTCCAAAAGATTCTCAGAGATCATACTAAATGGGATGTGTAAAGTGTGAAATTAAGTGTACTCTCCAGAAAATATACAAAGAAATCCTAGTAAGCATAACTTTTACGATATCTGAGGAACAAGTCATTGCATTGAAAATGTTGGTATCTGACAAAGTCCCTACTGTCTCTCTTCTACCAGCAAATTTGTACTGCCATTAGTGTCTCAGTCTCATCATGATGCCCAATAAATGAGGGATTACATTGATTATATTACATCCCCTCTCCCAACATTTACTCATTCGCCCTCAGGTGTCTATACTTCTCTTACCTTTGTCATCTCAACTATAAATCACTCATGTACTTTCTTACCAACTAACATTACTCTTCTATATTGCTAACCTCCACACCCTTTCCCTTGGGTTACTCGTTATTGACATCTATCACACTCTTGCTAATCATTTTCTGATTGTTCCTCATGCACTTAATACCTCTACCATTCCTGTCTGATCATACCCTGCCATTACTTTCTCTTTCATGACTTCTCTAGCTCTGTTACCTCCGTTCTTCTCTTCAGCAATGTTACACAAATCACTCTGTCTTCTCCATACTCTCACTTCTTTTCCCTTAGTTCTTCCTCTACAATCATCCTCTCTTCTACCCATTTAGTTACATTGCCTTGTTCAAACAAAACAATGTCGAGCAATGAACACTCCTTTAGTTTTGCTGTGTACATGGCTACTAGTACTTTTTGTAATTGATTGGTGTATAAGTGAAAATAATCTAGGTTTAAATGGACTTTTAATCTTATTTTGTTAAGGAAATGTAAACATTTCTAGTGCTTGTGCTATGATTAAATGCAAAGTATGTATTTCAGTAAAGTGGTTGATTTTTGGTAGGATATCCAGCTTTTGAAATCATGCTATATATATATAAAGACATTGGGGTAAGATGCTCCTCAACTCATCTATGAGGACAATAACTCTGAATAAGGATTAACTCAGAACATGATGACCTGTCCAACTCATGCCAGCATGGAAAGTAAACATAAAGTGATGATGGTGATCATGGTGGTAATGGCATTGACCCCAGCACTGCTGCTGCTGCTATGTATTTTTTCTATATTCTACTTTTCATTTTAGTTGTTATGATTTGTTATTCATGCTCACTAACAGTACAACCTGTGGAGAATGCTTGTCTAATTTCTTTCCAGCTTTCACATAACCTTTGCACTAATTGATCATGCTTTCATGCAATAGAATATTTCATATGCAATCAATCCAGTTTTCACTTGAAGAGAGAGTCCTTTTATTGTTATATATGTGTGTGTGTGTACATGCTTTAGTATAAAATAGAAGAAAAGGTTTTGAATGAGTAAATTCATTCAAAGCTAATGATTCACTCCATCACTACTCAGAGTTTTTCATTATGTGAATTTTCAAGTCTCAAAAATATGTATGTAAAAAAGTTGATGATTCAGAATAAAGTCTTAGTTCATCTAATTGTTCAGTTTCCATTGATAATTCACTTGCCTACATAAGTCATGTGGGCTACTTGTGACCAAAGCCAGCCATTGAAAATCAACAACTGGATGTCCTGCTTTGTCTTTGCATCATTGCTTTATGTTTAGCTATACTGTGCCTCCTCCAAGCAATTTATTATACCATCTCCTTTACTTTCTCCTGCTGAATGTGTTTGTGTGTATCAGTCATCTTTTTATATTAAGATTTGCAATCATGAAATAATATATTGGTTTGGGAAATATATTAAACTTCACTAATGATATCGGTAAAGGTTTCAACTTCATTTAAATTTTTCTTCTCAATCTTTTTTTCTGTTATTGAAACTATTGAAAGACATTTGGGAATATCTTTATCAAGCTACTGAGATTATTGCTTTCATGATAGTTATAACAATCAAAATAAAATTGAAAATGGAGTTATGGAAAAGAATTTTATTATACTTGGTTTTGGCAATAACCCTGTATTTTAAATATAATCGAATATAGTGGCAAGTTTTAAACTGGGCTGTTTGGGAATCAGTTTGAATACTCAGTAGTTTTATACTATTATCCTAATTGAGAAAGGCTATCAGTTACTATACATTCAAAATGCCATTCTCCAAATCACTACTAAAATTGTATTTTCGACTATTATTTGTAGCTTGTGTTAAAGTATGTATACTGTTGATCAACAAAGTTGGTTGACAATTTTATATATTATATATAAAGCATTTGTCTGTTTCATCAGTCTGTGTCTAATTCTATTAGTGAGAGCAAACTTTGTGCTATAGTAAGGTATTGCCAATTCCTCTTAGAACATTTATCACTCTTATTATCAATACTATGTTTCTGTATCACAAGAGACAATTTTTATTCCTACTCCCTGCTTACTTTTGAATAGCTGCCATTTTCACTCTTACCAATCAGTGATGTAAACCAAATGGGATTAGTTCTTTCTTGTTAAAAACTTACGTTTCTGATTTCTCCCACTTCTCTCTCTCTCTCTCTCTCAACACATTTACATCTACATATCTACCCACATAATTTGCTTCTTCCTACTATCTTTTTCTGTTGTATGTTTATTATATTTTAATGCATTCATACATTTAAAACTAAAAACATTTTAGGCTTTATTACTAATCAGAATTTTATCATCAACTTCCACTTTTGATAATTTGAGAAATACTATAATTATAGTTTAAACTATTATTATGTTTATTATTACTGTAACTTACACTGAAAGCAGAGCATTTAATTTGTTGAGTTATTATGTGTTAGCCTGGTCATGCACATTGGCATTTGACACTCCTTTATGAAAGAGATACAGTATTGTTCAGTAAGTTCTCATTTAGTAGACCAACTTCTTAAATTGTTTTGTTCTGACTGAAATTATGAGACTATTTGATGCTGTCAATTTGACTATTTTATTTTCACCAACGAAAACAGCATTTTCAAGGTATTTTTCTATTTTCTCACACTTTACTTAATATCTATTATTTTCTCTTCCTGTGTATATCGGACAACATCACTCAATAAGTCTTTATCTAACTTTAAAAAAAATATCAAAACTTACGAAATAATGAAATATGGAAAGTAAATAGATAAATTAGTAAAATAACTTTAAACAGTTATTAGCAAACTTGAAATAAATAATTGAAACATTTAATAACATTTTGAGGAATTTGTAAAAAAAATAAATGAATGTTATTAAACTAATTGGTAAAATACATAGGTTTTTAATGAGTGATGGTTTAACTGACACAGTTCAGTGGTGTTTGTAATGACTAAGCTTAGTGGTTATTGCAGTGATATCTCAATGTTTAACAATTATGATGCAGGTTAGTGTCTAAAGACAAAACTCATCTCAATATTGGGTGTATAGAAATAGTTAGAAGGTGTTTGAAATGACATAGCTCAATATTGGTTGTGTAGAAATCACTCAGTAGTAGCTATATTGAAACGCTTCAATAATGTTTTTAATGATACATGCTCATTGGTCATCAAAATGATACAGATCACTGTTGACTCTTATGGGACAACCCAGATAGTTGAAATGAAATATCACTGGTACCTCTAATAATACAAGTCAGTGTCAATAGCAATGCAACAGTTTGATGGGTTGAAATGAGACAAATAGATGCTTGTAGTAAGAACACTGCTAAGTGATAGTAGTAATAGCACAGCTAAATTGTGATTGCAGTGGAACAACTCACTGTTGACTGGTTTGAGATTTTAAAACTCTTTTGTAATGACACAATATGGTAACAGTTTTCATAGCACAACTCAGTGGTGTTTGTTTGGAAATAGTTTATTGATTTGAATGACAAAACAGTCGGTGACTTTAACGGTCAGTAATGGCTCAATTTTTCTATATACAATGTTGGTTTTTTAAAATTAATTTTGTGTTAGTTGCATGTAGTGGTCACAGTAAGTAACACAACTCTGAGTTAGCTGTAATGAGAGAGCTCAGCAGTTATTCTATCCTGAAAGGCTCAGACAACTTCTTACTCCCTTATATGCTACCTTTTACTCCAATAACTTCATTGTAACAACTCTACAATTATGTTTGAATTATAAATTCCATAATGTAAAGTGATATTACATTTCCCTGGCTCATTCTTTCTTTCTAATACACACACACACACACGTGTACATATGTATGCATGTGCATGTATAATACCCAGCTGACTTTATGTACTCTATCTTTGCATATACACACATGCACACACCCTTAATCTCCATTATGAAATTTTGTTTTAATTGTTATTCCTCGCTGTGTGTGTGTGTGACAAAGTGAGAGAGAGAGAGAGAGAATGAAATGTGGTATTTGAAGATAAGTAAAAAATAAATATGTATACACATAAAAGTAGGGTACATGAAGGCAGCTGAAGAATTAATTTAAGTCTAGTTACAGAACACAAAAACAAAAATGAGATTAACAGTCTGGAAATTTGAAATTATTGTAGCAATAATTCACATTTGTAACACAAGTAATGCTTGTTTCTATCTTATATGAATTGTCTACATATTATTGTAATTATATTTTGATACTACAAAATGATTTGTATTTGAGACATCTATTTAACCCATTAAAATGTTATTTTCTTCAAATATCTAATTCTCTGGTATTTATTTTTATGACTGATTTACTCAAATAGTTTGGAGTCAGTTTCTTATTTTGGCTACAGATATTTAAAATTATCATTGTATTATTCTCTTGTAGACATATTTTTGTTATCATAAGAAACAAAAATGTTATGAAAGATGGGTGTGTGTATGTGTTAACAAAGTATGTAGATTTCAGGTACAGCAAGTGCACTGGGGTAGTAAGAATAAAGAGTGTTTAGAAAATAGATTCTCTCAAGTGCCCAGATGATTCCTTAGAAGTGTTTGAAACCTTTTGCAACTTAGGTGAACAAATTTACAGTGAGAAAGGATGTTCCAACGATGTGGTAGATAGAATGGGTTGAAGAAAGTCTTTGGAGCTATTGCTTTTGCTGCCTTGTACCTCAAGAAAAAGGACAAACTGTATGATGCTTTGGTGTGAAGTGTGCTACTGCACAGTAGTGAGATTTGGGCCTTAAGTGTGGAAAGCCTGTGAAAGCTTTAAAGAAGTGACATGAACATGCTTTGCTGGATGTGCCATGTTAGTGTACATCATTGAAAATATAAATAAGCTGAGAGATGAACTAGATATAAGAAGAATCAGTTGTATTGTGGAATAAAGGTGACTGTGCTGGTATAGGTATATTATGTGAATGAAGGATGACAGTTGTATAAGCAACTTCCTAACATTCCAAGTGAATGGTGCCTGAAAAAGAGAGAGACCATAGAAGACTTGGGATGAAATAATGAAAAATGATCTCAAGAGGTTATTTCTGATGAAGGAGATGACTGAAAACTATGTTGATTGGTAATACAGATGCTGCAAAAAACTCAACCTCCTGTGCAAGCTTGGTGAATGCAACCCTCTTTTTGCTGTACCTCTGTACCCTTTAGGTATGTGATCCCATACATCTACTACCTATCATCCATTCCATAACTGCTCGCCCCATGACCATCTACTATAACTGCTCTGTTCATTCTGTACCCACTCATCTCCTCTAGTTACAGTGCTGTGACACCTGTAATTAAGAGGGAAGTACTTGATTTGTTCATATCAATTATCTCTACATATCCCCACCACCAGTATCCTGTTACTTCTACTTTTACAGACATTGTAAGTCATGATTCTTTAATGAGGAGAGATTTTATACTGACAACCCTTACCCACCCTTCCTGACTCTCCTGTCACCATGGACGTGTTACCTCCAGGATTAACCTTAGCTTTCTATCATCATTTTGTCTATCTCTCCTCGTACCATTCTATCCACCCATATATGCACATACATAAGGTAGCGCTGCATCTCCTACTCAACCCTTTCATCCTCCTTCCTCACTGCTCCTTTGCACTTAGCCTCTCTAACCCATAAATTGTTCTTTTTTTCCTTGTCTGTATCTGGTACTTCCTACCTTAACACAATTTCCTCAATTCTTTTCTCCATTTTCATTCTCTCACATTAAATCTGTCCTTTCCATCAGAATGCTCTCTTTTGCTTTGCCAGTTATAAGACAATTTCCAACAATGCTGGTGCCACAAAATACACTCAATACACTCTAAGCATTTGGTAATAGATCCAAACACCAACTATACAGGGTTTGAGATAGCTCTTTAGTCTAGTTGATGGCAAGGCAACCAGTATAATACTACTGCCATTAAAATTACATCTAGTTACACAGTGTAAAATGAGTGGCATTAGGAAGGGTACCAGCCATAGAAACCATTTCAAAATTCAGACACTAGAGGAAGAGTTGGTCCATCTTTCGTTGAATCCTGTCAAGCTGTTCTATACATGCCAGCATGGAAAACAGACATAAAATGGTAACAGTGATATATATTGCTTAAAATATTTATCGCATATATTACTTAGATAAAAATCATAAATATTTTCTTTTCTTAATTATGTTTCAATAAACATTAACTATAAACCAATCTATCAACTGTGTGTGGTATTTTTTATCTTCATAATGTTCCTTAAACTGAAATTTAAACAGATCATAGTGAAAGAGGTTATTTGGAATACATCAACAACTAATTATGTGCATCTGAAATTTTACTTTTCTTTCTTTCTGCCAGAAATTTTTTTGGCAATTATTGCAAAAATGGCTTCACAATATTGAGTTCCTCCATATATATTGACCAAATTTCTCCTATATATTGACCAAGGTTGTTTCTTTTATGCTTCTGAGCTTTTGTGATCTCTGTTGCTTTCTAAAATTTAAATGTTTGCCACAGTGACCTTTTGACATTTTTAAACTTCGTTTTGTGTCGGAAGTTTTCATCAGACACTGCTAGAAAAATGAATTCATCAGAATATGTCCAGTCTTGATGTTCAAGCATCCACACATGCACATAGACTGAGTCGCTCATTTACTCAATAAGTTATAGGGTAAAAATCTCTAACTGCACTTTTGGTTTGAGGAGGAAGCAGAGAGATGGAATTTATTAGATTCATGGTTGGGAACTGTCCTAATCTAAATCACATCATATTGCTTGCAGTTTCAATTCTTTTATTATTTTTATATCTGAAAATTTAATCATTTGTTATAAGAATATTAAATGTTTTATTCTACTTAACTCTTAATTACTTATCTGTAAAACTTAACTAGAACTATGCTTGCTTTTCTCACTCCATCAATTGTTACTGTATTTAAATATACATTTATCATTTCTTCTCTCTCCATCTATTTCTTTCTTTCTAATTAAATTTTCCTGATACTTAGTTACAGTAGAATATAATTTAACTGTAATTATTTTCAAATCCTCTTTTTCCATCTCTCTTTATTTTATCTTCTTAACTCATTCATCCTTGCTTCCTATTTTATGTCCTCTGGCATTATTTCACACCTAATAGTATATAAGAGATGCTGTAAGATCCCTTCTGTATTCAAAAACAGCAGGAGGGATGTCAATGACAAATAATGGAAACTGAGTTAAAGTTATAACTGGTGTAAAATCAATAAACATGTACCAGGTGACAATTGATTGGTGCCACTACTACATACAAATAATTGTCAGTCAAGAATAGTAGCATTGATGCAGCTCAAATTCATACCATTCTTAGTAGAAGATATTCTCTATAAGATGACACTTGAGAGAATTTTTAGAATTAGCTGTTCTTATTTAGTTATCACTTGATAAAGTTGACTTGAAAGTGGATGTCCTTTCTATGAAAGGAAAGTATAGAAAGTTATCCTCTTAAAAGTAAAAGAAAAATGTTATTTACCACCAATTTTAAAATTTATTCTAAATCATAACTATTGAATGTAAAGAACTTCTGCTATTTTAATTAATAAGAGATATATCAGCGAAACAAATTTGTTTTTTTCGGTATGTTTTTAGAATTAACTTGGTGTTTTTTTTTTTCAACAGCTTGATGCTAGGCCTCTGATATTATATATAAGGAGAATTCACTAAAATACAAAAGACATAGACAGGTGGTGTAGACAACAAACAGATGTATTAGTTTAACGCTTGGGAAATGAAAAAGTCTTTAATGTTTCAAGCCTACACTCTTCTACAGAAAGGAACACAGAAAGAAACAGGGAAAGAAAATAAAGAATGTGTAGTGGCTAACGATCTATCATGGCAAATGCTAGACAGAGGGGTCACACAGGAGAGCTAGGAAGAAGGGGAGATAATAAAGTAGTGGTGATCCCAAAACAAAGGTATGCGTGCATGTGTATAAAAGAGCATGTATGTGCATGTGGAAGAGGGTTAGTGACCTTGATGTGTGCGTGTGTGCATGTGTAGGTGTGTGGATGATGGTGTGGGGCTGGAAAGTAGTCAGTGCTAGTGTGTACGTGGTGGTGTGGTGGTGTTGGGATGTGGGTGAGGCGAGTGTGGGGAAAGCACGGGTGGGGTATGGGTTAGGCTGAGGGTTGGGGTAGAGGTTGGGTATGTGGGAGTAGGTGTGTGGGATGGGATGGATAGGAAAGGTGGGGTTAGATTGTGAAGGGGTGGGGTTACGATGAAGGGAGAGGGGGAAGGGAGAAGGTGGGTAGGAGTGAAGAGGAGAGGAGGGTAGGAGTGAAGAAAAGAAGTAGGAGTTGGAGCATGAGAGGAGAGATGGGTGGGAGGAAGTAGATGTGAGAAGAAGAGAGGAGAGGGGAGGAGAGTTGAGCTCATGTGGTACAAAGGAGCAAAGAGAGAAGATTAATCCCTGTTTATGGCAAAGACAGGAGTCCGGATGGCCCCTGTGCAAGGACAATCTGAACACAGACATGTGTTGCAGAGAGTGAACAGTAGAGCAGAAATAGCATGTGACTGGGGAGTCATTGCTTAGTCAGATGTCTCAGAGGTGTTCTGTAAACCAGTCAGCCAAGCAGTGTCCTGTTTGCCCGATGTATAGAGAAGGGCAGAGAGAGCAGGAGATGCAGTAGATGACATTGCTAGAAGTATAGGTGAAAGAGTTGGTGATATGATAGGGTCAATGATGGGTGCTGGGGAGCAGGGTGGTGTTGGAGAGGTAAGGACAAGTGCTGCAGCATGGACGGAAGCAGGGGAACAAGCCAGGCTGGGAGGTTGGGTTAGGGAAGATCTGCTAAGTGGAGGGGTCAGACTGGAGTCACTGGAAGGCTCAGAGAATGGTGTGTTGGAGTGGTAGGGTGGTAGGTGGCAGGTGACAGCGGGGTGGGCGTAGGGGGAGAGAGCAGATGCATGGTCCATGGAATGTTGTCTGGCAAGGGCAGTGTAGATAGTGTTGAGATATCCACGTAGGATGAAGTCACGAGCCGTGAGTTGAGACTAAGTCTCAAAATCATGGTTGTCACTGCAAAGCCTGCATAGACAGAGGAATTAGGAGTAGGGGATGGAGAGCTTGGTGTGTTTAGGGTGGGAGGAGACGAAGTTGAGGTATAAGTGTGAGTCTGTGTGTTTGTAGTGGAGGGAGGTGTTGGGAGTGGAGTGATGAAACTGACTGAAATGTCAAGAAAGGAGACAGAAGTGTCAGAGATAGTGCAGGAGAAGTGGAGGGTAGGATGGAAAGATTTGACAAAAGAGAGGCAAGAGTCTAGATGTTTGCAGGAGAGTGAGGTCGCACCGATACAGTCGTCAATATAATGGCCACATAGTTTGGGAGTGGGACCAGTGAAACTTGAGAATATTTGGGCCTCAACATAGCCAACGAACATGTTCACATAGTTGGGCCCCATTCTCATTCCCATGGCCACTCCTGAGGTTTGCTGGTAAAAATCACCAGCAAATGCGAAGCAGTTAAGTGAGAGGACAATTTCAGATGTGTCAGGCTGGAGGTTGAGTCGAAGGTCACGGAAATGTTGGAGTGCACACAGCCCCTCGTGGTGAGGGATCACTGTGTAAAGGCTGTGGATGTCGAAAGTGAAGAGAAATTTAGAGGGGCCAGGAGAGAAGGAGAAAGAGTTGAACAAACGAAGAGCATGGTTGGTGGCATGGATGTGAGAGAGGAGGGAAGCCAATAAGGGGGAAAGGACACAGTCAAGATATCTGGAGATGAGTTCGGTGGGGCAGTTACAGGCAGAGACGATGGGGCGGCTAGGGTTGTTAGGTTTGTGGATTTTGGGGAGGAAGTAAATTGTGGGGGCGCGAGGAGTGCGGGCAATGAGGTTAGAGGCAGTGGGGAGAGACGGGAGGAGGAGATGAGGTTATGAATAGTGGAGGACACAGTCTGTTGGTAGCTGGACGTGAGGTCAGAGGTCAGAGGACAGTAGAAGAGGGGTCTTGAAGTTGGCAGAGAGCTTCCACCTTGTATAGGTGCGCACACCACACCACCATGGCTCCACCCTCATCAGCTGGTTTTTTGATGATGTCAGTGTGGCGTCAGAGACATCCAAGGGCTGAGAGTTTGGCTGAGATGTTCAGATGATGGAGATGCCTGGAAAAATTAAACCGATCCACAGCATGCTAGCAGGCACCTGCAATAAGATCAACTGTTTGGAACTGGCCATGAGCTGGCATCCACTGGCATGGTCAGCAGCCCGAGTCGGTGAAGCAGTCCTCCTCATTAGATGCAGGTGGAATGTCATGGAAATGCTCACACAACCTAATACAGCACGCAAAGCTGTGGATTTGCTGGATGGAGTGAGGGAGATGAAGCACAGACCCCTATATTACATATAATTCACTATTTAAATAGAATCAGAGCTATAGTTTGGTTAATTAGTGAATTAAATAATGGTGATAGCATTAGCTTGCGTGAATGTTTTACAGTTGTTTCTGTGATTTTGTTTTTTTTTTGTATATCCATTTCACATCATCATCATCGTTTAGCATCTGCTTTACATGCTGGCATGGGTTGGACAGTTTGACTGAGGACTGGCAGGCCAGAAGGCTGTACCAGGCTCCAATCTAATCTGGCAAGATTTCTACAGCTGGATGCCCTTCCTAATGCTAACCATTCCAAGAGTGTAGTAGGTGCTTTTTACATGCATGAGGACTAGTCAGGTGGTACTGGCATCGACCATGCTTGAATGGTGCTTTTTATGTGCCACTGGCATGGGAGCCAGTCAGGCAGCACTGGCAACAACCCACACTCAAATGGTGCTTTTTATGTGCCACTAGCACAGGAGCCGGTCAGGTGGCACTGGCATATTTTTCTTCTCTCTATTGCTAAATTGTGCATACTTTTAAAGTGTCTATGTGGCACAAAAATAATCTAACTTAATTTGAAGCAACAGTTACATGACAACTAACATTCTGCTGGACTGGGTATAAATAGATATGTATTAAGATAGAAATATACTCTGAGATAATGAATATAAGATATATTTATGAACTCAGTGGTGATTGTTAGACTTGAATCTTTTTGCCAAAATGTCCTTACATTTTCAGAATTAAGTATAATAGCTAGCTGGCAACTGTTTGTTTATTTAACTAAAGAATGGAATAAAATTAAAAGGGGAGTGACAACCTACATTCAAGGTTCATGAGATATGTTGTTGAAATATTGAACTACTAGATAATAAGTAATTTACCAAACATTATTGTCACCTCTACATTATATCTTTCAATATTTCCATTTTTCATATTACTCCAAACGCTTAACATCTCCAGGTTGGTAGTTTGCTTGGTGTTCTGTATGGGAAATCTCTGGCTTTTCTCTTCTTCACAATAAATATCTTTTGACCTGTAATGTGCACTTCCTTTATTCTTCTTTCAATAATTCATAATCATTGACAATGATGAGATAAATTTGAAACTTTTTCTGTGTTTATATTTTCACTAATGAATGATTAAAATAATATTAATTATTCATTTATCAGTTTTGTATTATCTCCAGTTGCAATATTTATGTATTAGATTATGGTATAGCTATAGTGTTTTGATTATAGTTATACTAATATAGCCACAAGTATCTCCCACATTTTAGAAGAGTAGCATCTATAAAAATTTTGCAGTAACATAGAATTTAGTAACACAAATCATATTTTCCTATTGACTTCCATGTCAAGAGGAAAAAGAGCTTTCATTTTATAAAGTTATTTAAACGAATTAAAATTGTCACTATCCGTTTTTTAATCCTGTATACTAAGAACTTGTTATATAACTTAACTGCTATCCATATTAGCTGTAAACTAGGATTTATCTTGACTAAAAACTGTCTTTGAGTTTATGTAAAGTAACACCACTGAAAGCTAACCAATATATAGAAACTGTGAAATGCTTGGTTCTTACTTGAAACTTTTAATGGGAGAAATTTAGTGAAAAATTTCTCAATGTAGTAATTTCTATTCATATTTTAGTCTGTGTATTTATTTAAATAGAAGGGAACTTTTATTATACCGTACCTACTTCATAGTTGTGGATTATAAGTGTTAATACACACTTGCATATACATATTCATTCATTCATTTTGCAATGTATGGGGATGCTTGCACATATGTAAGATAGATCTTTAATCCATACCATTCATATAACTGATTCTGTGTGTTATCTATCTATCTGCCTCTCGCTCTCTCTCTCTCTCTCTCTCTCTCCTTCCACAATGTAACCTCGTGGACATCGGTGGCGATTTTTTCTTCCTCCGTTTTTCCCTTCTTTGAACTTTCCTTGTT
>JAOPJW010004870.1:83273795-83284434 GCA_027122535.1 Octopus maya
TTTGGTGAAGTAGCGATTTGGACAGAGCTGCTCTTCTTTGTGTCTCCTGCCGTGATGTGGGTTCATCTGGTATCTCAGATAGAAACCTGTCCAGACATTCCTTGAAAACTTCCACATCAACACCATGTAGATCTCTAAGGTTGCCTGGAAGGATGTTGAACAATCATGGGCCCTTGAAACCCTGACTATTGCAGTACTATGGGGAAGACAGGATCTTTGGTATGATGCAATACCATCCAGTTCGATGTTTGGTATAGCTGTCAATTCCAAAATTGGGAGCTAAACCTTCCAAGATCTTCCAAATATATATCACCACATATCTATCCTAACTTCTCTCCCAGTAGCCCATCTTTTGCATCGAGTCAATCATCTTTGTGTATTGGTGCTGGATTGCTTTAAGTTCCACAGTTTGTTTCACACTCTCTGGGGACCATAACTGAGAGTAGTAGTCCAAGTGACTGAGAACAAAAGTCTTCCATAGGAGTAGCAGAGCCTCTCTTTTCCTGACTCTGAATGTCCTCAGAATCCATCTAGCCACTCACCTGCACAGTGTTGCCATGTTGGTAATATGCACGTGAAATGTTGCATCATTGCTCATGTGAATCCCCAGGTCATGCACCAACTCTGACTCTGGGATTGTATTACCTTCTGCTCCAGTGTATTCTGATTTTAGCCTGGTGTTAGACCGATAGTGGAATGCCTGAAATTTCATAGCATTGAACTGCATGTTATTTTTGTT
Source organism: Octopus maya (assembly GCA_027122535.1). Lineage (NCBI taxonomy): Eukaryota > Metazoa > Mollusca > Cephalopoda > Octopoda > Octopodidae > Octopus > Octopus maya. The sequence continues at coordinate 83,274,535 of JAOPJW010004870.1, forward strand.
AGCCCATTTGTAGATTTCATTCAGGTCTTTTTGCAGTTTTATGATGTCCTCTGGGTTCCTAACTACCTGCAATACTTTTGTGTCATCAGCATAACTGGTCAGATTGTCTGGCTGTAGTGCAGAGGGCATGTCTGAGAAGACCACCACAAATAGTAGTGGCCCTACTATATTGGTGTCTCTTCAGAGTGAGCACCATTGGCTACAGCTGACTGCTGCCCTGCAGAAAATCGTTCAGCCACTATCCCAGTTTCCCAGTAATACCAAGGTTTCACAGCTTGTGACATATGCCATGATCAACGTTGTCAAAGGCCTTGGCAAATCAAGTTATATCACATCTACAGCTGACTGGTTTAGCTATTGCTTCAGTACCTGTTCAAAGTGCTGCAGCAACTGTGTGAGGCACCTCCTCCCTGGATGGATGCCATGTTGTATATTTGTGAGAAGGTTGTTTTCTTCTAGGAACGTGACAAGCCTTTTTCTGACAATGCATTCCATTATCTTCCTAACATGTGAAGTCAGAGAGATGGGCCTATTGTTTTTAGCTCTGCTCTTTCCTTTATGGACAGGGCATATTATACCCTCCTTTAGCATGTTGGGAAGTTTACCACATGCAAGGAAACTCTGATAAAATTTTGTATTGATTGCAGAACAGTCTCTGTCACATTTGATTTAGTAAGACACACAAATATAATATGCTTACATAGTTTTTGTTTTACAAATGCAATAGTAGGCTTGTTATCATTAACTTTCACTCTCAAAATTTTTATCAAATCATTTTTAGTGAAACGAATTTATTCTTCTGACCTTATAAAGATTATAGGTTCTTTAGTGTTGATGATGAATGCTATGATCAACTTAGTTTGAATGTTGCTATAATTAAGTTTATGAGGAGGAAGAAATTTCAGTTGATACGTTTGCTTTATAATTGATATAAAAGAACACCTTTAAAGACCTCACACACTTGTCACTACTATTGCTACAAATTCTCGAAATTTGTTTTAACTGTAGCCAAGATATAATCTATTGCCTTTTGGTTTTGAGTTTATTTCTGAATTTTCCTTAGCAGACCATATTTGTCATGAATTTTACATCTGAAAATATAACAAAAGTACAAGTGAATATTTCACATTATTTCATTGATTTCCAATAACTGTCTGCTATTAGTGATGAGATAATCTATAGGTATGTGTTGTGGTGGTGTTTGTAACTATAATGTTAACCTAGAGTAATGGTTAGTGAAGTGGTATTCGTTCATGGTTAATGTGTTTTGCTAGTAGTTTTGGTATTGACAGTATTTGGAGAAACATTGGGTAATAGTAATGATAGTATTGTTGATAGTAGTTCAGTAGTTGTCTGTTTATAAATTTTACAACAATATTTGACAGAATTGTTTGGCAAAGGGATGCAGTGGTGATAAGGATGTAATTAAGATGAGGAAAAAATATGGTATGATAATGGTACTGTTAGTAGAGAAATAGGAACTACATTGTGAGTTTAAACTCCTAACTTATGTACATGTGTACACACACATGCATGCATGTGCACTTACACATGCACTTTCTTCCACTTCTTCCCTAATGACTAAATTTCTATTTAGTATTCTTCCAAGAATACATTGTTGAATGTGTACCCAAATATTAGAACTGATGGGTACATGATAAATGGAGTGAGTTTTGAGAGAGATTTTAAAAAGGGGAAAAATCAATTAAAAGTGTTGAAGCAAACAGTTTCTGAAAACAACGGGAACTAGAAATGATGTGATGATAAAATGGAAGAAAGTACTTGAAACCAGAGTTTTCTGAGTTTGTAGAATAAGCTGAGATATTTAAAGGTTTGACTTAAAACCTATGAGGATGTGGTGATATCTATTAGGTACTGACCTATATAAAATCTAATGTATTCATTGAAAATGGAGTAGTTAACCTATTGTTTGAGCAGGACATTTATTTTTAAAAAATTTTTCAGTTGAAATACAAAAGAGATACAATCATCCCATTGGAAAATTACTGGTTCATGCTGTTAGTCCAGTTTTCTTCCGCAATGATAATAGATAAAGAATATATAACATATATCAATTGTCTATACTGGGTAATATAATTGCAATCCAAGTAATGACTTTATAGATGAAGTCTGCAAGTATCAGATATTATCAGTCGAGAGAAATGAGGATTATGATGTTCATACTTTCTGCAAGTCATCAGCAATATAACTGAAAATCTGACATTTTAAAATTTAAATTTGATATAACTTTTATTCAGTAACAACTTGTTATTACACTTTGAATATTATTTGCATGACGTTTTCTACATCTCACTTGTACTGTATATGTATGTATTGTACAATTTTGTTTGAATGCCCAAGTAGTTTAGGAAAAAAAAATAATAAAATGCAAATAGTGGTTTCAAATAATAGCAAATACTTTTTAATAAAATATATATAAAACTCCACCTATATATGAACATTGTATATGATCTGAATACAGTAATTAACTCATATTATCTATTGCATTAACTTCTATCTTGATTGTTTTGCTTGGTAATAAAATATAAAATTCTGAAGTTGAATAAAACTTTTGATCTTTAAAATGTGGATTAAAGGTCATATATCCAGCAAGATGTGTAAAGTAAATTGAGATTATTTAGGAAAATAAAATCAGATACTTTTCTGTTTAAACCTTTCCTTTCCTTTTTTTAAAAAAAAATTCGGAAGACTAAAAATTTGTCTTTTAGTTTCAAACATTGTTTTATATAAAATATTTTTTATTACTAATTTTCTAGGAACAGTACAATTTTCTTTTCTTGAGATATTGTCCTGCAATGTCCAGTGAATTGAGCAGACTTAATGAGAATTGAGCTTCTTTGATTATCTTGAAGTAATATGATTAACTTAAGAGCCTCATTGAATGTTATACTTATTAGTTTGATTTCTTGCTTAGAATGTTGCCAGTGATGTATAACATTGCAGATATGCAATGCTGAGAAAGACTACCTTTAGCTATTGTACTTATAGAATGCCTGTTAGAAATTGCATTCTTATACAATACAATGCACACAGAGATTTCAAATCAGCTTAACCTTCTATAAATTCACAAGTTAGCTCTTATGCACAATGTCTCATTATTGATAAAACTTCTTACATATTTACAGAGGTTTTTCTATAAACATCATCTCCTATTTGCACCACATTAAATAAAATGGAAATTATTAGAAGAGTCTATAAGATTGCTTTTTATTATAACTTATTTGGGATGTAGGAAATTTTCAATTCTTCCGTATAATTCTTCCAGCCAGTGTACCAGATACAATACATTATCTAATATTCGTATAAGACATAAGTTAATCTTCATGCCTTGATGGAATTAGCATTGTAATGTGTTGCAAACCAAATCCATAAACGAAATATATATATATATATATATAATGAATGTTTTTCTAAAAAAAGCTAAATACATAGAAAAGTATTGTCTATATAACTTTTAGACCTCTCATTTAAAATAGGATATGATTGACATAGTGAGTTTGCTTATTCTTCTTTAAGGTTTTTAAAATTGTTTTTCTTATACAGTTTATTAAAAGAGGAAGGGGAAAACCCATGACTTTTACAGGGCCCCAAAGAAAAGGCAAAGAAGCAACTAAGTTGTTGGTTGTTAATAAATGCTTTGGTCTCTAAGTAACCCAACTGGAAATAAATGGTCTTGTGTAAGTTTCCTATTGAATAGGGTAGCATCCTGTGCAGTACTCATAGGACTGAGCCTCTGCTGGAAAACTATTTCCAGCTGTATCATCTAATTAGCAGTGGCATTATAAAAGGTAAAATGCAGAAAGAATCAGAACATCGAGTTATTGAACCACTCTCAGACTAGAGATCTACTACAAATGCTTGCAAAGAGAAAACTCTGCTAACTGTACCTAAGTACTACCACATTACACCCATTTATAAATTGAGTGACAAAGTAAGTCTATCTCCATAAAATTAAGTCTGCCTCCCTGAAGTTTCAGCAGTTGCCCTTTGATAAAATGTCTGACTGCAAAGAATTGAGGTCACTGTGACTTTTACATTGACAAACCACAACCATAAAATTTTGTAATTGTTTTAGTATATTTGTTGTGAGGTGAATTTCAATGTTTCATTCTGCGGAGAAGAAATGAGAAACTTTTTGAATGGTTGTAAATGAAAGTGAAGAATATAAGAAAAAACAGAGAGATGAACAGTAAGTGTGGTAGTCAATATGTGATCAAAGTGGTAAAACAAAAGGAAAGCAAATACTTTGAAAAAACTCTGTATATACCTAAGCGCAGTGACACTCAGATTTGCATGTGTACATATACTAACACCTCTAATTTGAAAGAAGGTAGGGAGTGAAAACAATTTCACTGCAAGGTTAAACACATATGGGTATGAGTTTGTATATTTGTTGTATGTTTATCATGTCTCCACTATTGATAGATGAAAACTAGATAACAAAACATACACAGTATGTATTTGTTGTACCACACACAACTATTTGTATAATGTGTGCAGTATGGTCTCAGACAGATTAATCTTGACATATTTACATTGAAGATCTATGGTATATACCAGGCATTTAGTTGGCTTTCAGCATTCCCAAACATCTGCCTGAATGTACCTATAAATATATCAGCAACACTAAAAAATTTCTTGTCTAATTTCTATAATTCCTGTAATTTCTTTAAATAGAAGTCAAGATGTTTTATTTAAAAGAATGGTATATTTGTATCAAAATTGTCTTATTGTTATTATAGTTATTTATCTTATATAAGTAAGTTTTGGTATTTGTTTTAATTACAAATGGCTAAAGAAAACACATATATGGGAACTGCATATCAACTACAACTAGGAATCATCATTAGCTTCTTTTTTACCATCATCATCATCATCATCACCATCTTCATCATCATCAAATATCTCAGCCAATACTACCACCATTAGACATGATATTGATGATTATTTCTTCTTTGATATAGTTATAACATGACCTATTCTAAGTTGATTGGTCTAGAACATTTAGTAACATTATAGTAGAAATCTACATTTAATTTTTGGTTTATTAGTTTCAATTAAATACTGTTTTTTTTTTTTTTTTAATAAAATATCAAGTAGCTATATTCCCTTCTGCCTTAACTAATTTCCTTTGCTATTATTTATATGCTTTTCACACAGATTTTTGAAAAGTTTTTCAATTTTTAAAAGCTCTTTTGCAATTACTAATAATATCTTTGAAATCAGTATTGGAATTTACAGTATTGGTGTTTTTCACTTAGCTGTCATTTTTTCTTCACTTCAAATAATTGCAAATACTACCAAATATAAGAGATATTCTACCTTAACAAGAAATGGAATCATCGCAATCTCTTCATGTGAGGCTATATAAATTTTAGTATGTTTCCCCTTAATGCAAATTAATCTAGGTATTCTAGGATAAAGACTTTAGGCATATAGTGATCAAATTTAGTTCTTCTCTTTGAAAGATTATTGCTACTGAGTAGCTGATGACCCCCCACACAGTTGTGAGTATGATGTTAAATAACATAGCACTGTTAGGGATATTTATGAGGAAGGAAATTGTATAGCATAAAAAGAAGAGGTACAATAGAAGGAAAAAGATACATAATTTTAGTTCTTAGAAATAGGTTACAAAAGCTAAAACATGAAATAAACAAGATACAGAATAATGAAAAACAGAATATAAAATAATATCAATTTGGACAGGGAAAATGAAAAAAAAAAAAACAATGGGGACCCCCACCCCACCCCAGCAAATTGTTGTTTTATAAACTAAGAACCAGTAATATTCTGTGTATGCCCAGACTATGGCGAATAGTATTTAGTTCTTGTGTTAAGATGTCATCTATATTATAATCTTCACATTTTTCTTTCTATTTCTTTTCATCTACTTTCTTCCATCTTGCTCTAGAAATGACATTTGCTATTTCTCTCCTTCACACACTCACTTGTTAACTTCCTCTGTAAATAATTACTTTCTCCACTATTCTTTATTGATTTATCATATTAAGCCAGAGTAAGCACAGTTCTTTCTCCTCCTCTCTTTATCTTAGTTTCTTATACCAATAGGCATTTGAATATATTGCGCTATACTTCAACATATTTAAAAGAAAGATTACTTGCAATGTTTATATCAAAACTAGATATCATATTTGTTTCCTTTAGTGGTATACAGCCATATTCTTGAAACCATGTCTGAGCTCTTGGCACTGAGTTTTTTTATGTCTTAAACGACATTCAGCTCTTTATAAATTCACTTAAGCATCAAGTTCACATTTAAAAACATTTGTTACTGATGTTCTACGAAGAAGTAAATAACAAATGTGAATACTTTAATAAGGCTGAACACTAATAACATAAGTATTATTTATCCTTTATTTGAAAGTCATTGCAACAATTTGGATTGATTAAAACCTTCAGTAATATTATAATAAAACCACAAATGGATTTTAGATTTTACTCATATAACTAGAATATAAACTATATAGAATTCTATGGCATGTAGTTTCAGTACTGTATTATTCTTTGTATATTTATCATTTTGCAAATTTACATTATGCTCAATTTATACCAGCTTTATACATCAACATTTCAGTTACATGGGAATGAAAATTTCCCAGTTGAGCTTACAATTGCTGTTCTAGCTATAATACTGGTATTGTTGAACCTATCTAAAAGCAACATATTGTATGCATTTTTTTTTTATTTTCTCTTTTTTTAACAGTTCTTTTAGACTGTATTAAAATTAGAAGCTCTATATCAGAGCATTGTGTCAGGCATATCTTGACAAGTTTTATTCACTTCTTTTCCTTCACTGCTAGCATGAAATCTTAGCTTTGTTACTCAAAACCGTGTAGATGAAAAACTGTTGCCTAACTTCTACAAAAGACTTTAAACTTTCTTCATATACAATAGAAAGAAATTGTATTGGTGCATGTGTGTCTGCCTGTATTTGTTGATGCTTCATTGTTTCTATTTGAGGTTGTTTCCATTTATGTAGATAGCAGATAAGTTGTTGTGTTCATTGCTCTTTAGAAACTCAGCTAGATTTAGGTTGATTAGATGCATAAATATACAAATATAATTAATAATTTGCTTATACGTACATGTGAATACAATCTGTATTGAAAACAAAATTATATGGTTATAAATATGTGATCAAAAATTATATCACATTTATGTCATAACTGAAGGCTGAAATTCTTTTATCTGACTATTAGTATGACATTATGATGGGTGGTGATAGTGCTAATGCTACTATTACTGCTGCTGCTTTGAGAAATCATTTATTATAATTCTTGTGTAACACTGCATTTCTAATAATAGCTGTAAGTTCCTTTTTAAAACTTACTGAAATATATTTTTTCAAAGATACCTTTTCACTTGTCACATGAAGTAATGAGTACATCTTTGTTTTGAAGAGATCTCATCTGTATCATTCAAAATAACACAAATTATCATAATTGCTAATAATTTTTTTATTCACCATATGAAGTTTATTACAACAAGCTGGGAGAAAGAATATCATTTTCAAAATCTTTGCTTGTTTAAATTATATCATTATTGTCAAAATTTTATAATTATTGCCATTACTCATTGAAATAAAAACTGTATTTTTCAATTGTACTATTAAGAGTTTATCCAAAATAGGGGATGGAGTCTGTTCATCAAGGAATTTTCTTTGCATCAACACCAATTGAATAAAATATATTTTATAATGTCAAGATAGTCATCTTATTTTTAGTATTCTTAATTTGAAGATCAACATAGAAAACTGAAGATGTTCAGTTTATAAACGGATCATTACAAATTATTTTGAAAATATATGGAGAAACCTCACCAATTTAGAACCACTTACATCAGTTTAAGGGGATCTAATTTAGTACATTAATTCACAGGAGATGATTATTCTTCTGTGACAAATTCTATATATGATAGAAGGAGCATTACTTACCTAAGTGTGTATAGCTGAACATGATTCAGGTTGTAGAAATTAACATAGAAAACATCAGTAGAGATGAAACCAAGCCATACATATATATATTTTTGAAGGACATATTATTATTTGTTGGCTTTGAATAATATCTCTAGTTAGGCTGTAGATGGCAGTGAATGTAGTACAGTTCTGGATAACAAATATTTTGCTATGTCTATGTATGTTCTGTGTGAAATCCTGCTGATTTCAACTTTACCTTTAATTCTTCTAAGATTAGTAAAGTAAAAAGAATAGCAATTAGTTTGAGGATTAATTAAATCAGTCATACGTTTCTCAAAAATATGTAATTTGTACCTATATCAGAAATCAAGATTATTAGAATTGCAAACATTGCTGCAACTGTTGAATAAAGCTTGAAAAAATGTATAATTCTTTGTACATCCAGTAAGTGATCAGTATGAGGACAGCACTAGGAAACTCATTCAGAACTAAAGATTATGAATGAGAGGATTTACTGAAAATGATTGACAATTTTAGGGTAAATTGTAATAGTTTTATGTAATAAAAAACATGTAACTTTTAACTTCCAGTGATATTAAATGCATAATTTATAAGTATTTTCCTGTAAATGCAAATTCTTTATTTTCACATTTTTTCCATTTCTTTCATTTTTAAATCTTAGAGTAAATGTATCCTTTGTTTTGTTTCTTGCAGCCCTCAGATGACGAGCCAGGCGACAGTGATAGTAGCATACATACCATGACGTCCGAGTCACAGCTATCGTATGGCAAGCAGAGTGGTGCTATTCGAAAGGCAGGGTAAGTCTCTTGATTAATTAACGATTCCTGTGACATAGTAAGGATTATAAAGGCTTTTATAGAGAGACAAAAAATTCATCATCATCATCATTGTTTAATGTCTGTTTTCCTTGCTGGCATGTGTTGGACAAACATGCAACATTTTTTTCTTAAAGATTGATAATGAAAATGAAATGGTTGCAACTGGGAATGGATTCTGTTTGCTATTAATATTATATGAACCCTTTTGTATGCTACAAAAGCAGAATAACAAAGTTAACAGTATTTTAATTTCGTAAATAATGTATTTGGCTTGACTTCAGTTTTCTTTTACTTCACATTTCAAAGAATAGTTGTTAATTTCAAACCATCTCCAGACTGTATAGTTAAAAAAGGTGTTGGCATGGCTGAGTGGTTAAGAAGTCCACTTCCCAACCACATGGTCTCAGGTTCAATTCCATTGTGCTGCACCTTGGGCAAATGTCTTCTACTGTTGTCATGGGTCAACTAAAGTAAATGTGAGTGAATTTGCTAGAGAGAAACTGAAAGAAGTGTGTCATGTGTGTGTGTGATTCTTTGTTTGCATTTGCATTCTATTACAATTTACAAAAGTTATGAACTGCAGGCAGTACTGTTTTTGTCATTTCTATCAACAAGTCATCTCCTTGATCACACCTTCTAAGGCAGGTAAAAGAATACATCATTTACTTGAAAACAGGAAGTGCATATAACTGTAAAACAAGGACTTCATAATATATTCATTTGATTCATGCCACTATGGAAAACAGATGTAGAAATGAGCAAGCTACAGTATGATTTTTATTTGAATATAAAATTCCTTCTATCTTTAGCTGCCTGGTATATATATATATATATATATATCCTAGACAAATGTTGGATATATAATTTATGCAGAGGTAAAATCAATGTGTTCTCACAATGTATGTCGCAAGACTACAAAATGTACTCTCAATGGCCCCTACTTACCTCTGTCTTAACTAATACGCTACTCTTTATAAGAGTTCAGCTAGTCCATTCTTCCAATCCTCTAGGGATGTCGGTGACTCTTACCACAACATCTCTCCCTTTCAGATTGACTTCAGTTGGAGGTTGATATTATCATTTTTATTTATTTTTCTTTCA
>JAOPJW010004870.1:83572019-83583174 GCA_027122535.1 Octopus maya
TATTTGTACGTATTGAGAAAGGTTTTAAAAATTTTTTCTTAAATAGTGTGGCTGTGAAATAGAGAACGATATATATATATATAATCTCGGGAGAGAGATAATTGGTATGATAAAAGAAACTGAATGTCAAGCAATAATAGTGACTGTATGAAATAGAATACGACAGCAAAGATAAACTGAAAGAAAGAGAGGGGGACAATATTAGGAAAAAAAAAGAAAAATAGTGAAAGAGACAGTATTGTTATAGGAAGAAGTCTACGTAGCTTGGACTATTCTACCCACAAGGTACCTAAATTCAAGGCTACTATCAACCACCAATTTCATCATCAAGCTAAGCTCTCTGCCTCTGTTTCTGTCTGTCTGTCTGTCTCTTTGCCTCTGTCCTTCTCTCTCTCTCTCTCTCTCTCTCTCTCTCTCTCTCTCTCTCTCTCTCTCTCTCTCCTCCACCCTATCATTATTCGACCACTGACTCATTAGTTACTCAAGCACTAACACCATTCCCACCTCCACTACTAGAGCTAAGTATATCCCGAAATTTTATCTGCACCTTATTGAGGAGCAGATCGTTCCAATCTACCAATTACTTGGGCCTTTGCCAGATATGTGCAGATTATCCCTGGCAACAAACCTGCCTTGCTCGAAACACTCCTTCTCCCATTGAAACGGACGCAATCCTTTTCAATTTGTTCCCCTTCCCCTTATCTTTTTGACAAGTGCCAGGAGGACAGTGAGAAACCACAACGGATTTCACTAGAGGCCTTAACGGCGCACGTTAAAAACCAAAAGTAATAATAGCTTCTGATTTAGGGGCAAGACCATCAATTTTTGAAAGAGAGGGGTTCGTCGATGCTATCGACCTCAATACCTGACAGGTACTTTATTTTATTGACTCATGAAAGGCAAGCTGGCTTCAGTGGTGTTTGAACTCAGAGCGTAAAGAGCTGGAATCACATTAATAATAATTCTTCTTTATTTTAGCACAAGGCGAGCAATTATTAAAGGGAGGGGTAACTCGATTACATCGATCCCAGTACTTGACAGGTACATTATTTTATCAAACTTGAAAGAATGAAAAGCAACTTTGACCTCGGTTAAATATGAACTCAGAACATAAAGAGCGGGAAGAAATGCCCGAATGAATTTTAACCCACGCTCTAATGATTCAGCCAATTAACCATCGCAATAATAATAATTTGCAGATTTCGGCACAATGCCAGCAATTTTTGATGAAGGAGGGCAAGTAGATTACATCCCCCCCCTCCCATTACTTGTCTGATACTTTATTTTATCAACTTCGAAAAGGTGAAAGGAAAAGTTGAGTTCGGCGGTATTTAAACTCAGAACGTAAAGCCGGAAGAAATGCCGCTAAAGGTTTTTGACCGGCATGCCAACGATTCTAGCAGCTCGTCAGTGTTATTCGTTATTAAAAGAAAATAAACAAATAAGGAAATTATCACTTTCAAAAGATGGAAATGACCATTTACCGATTATGTTTTTAATCAACAAGCTTTTTACTAATCACTGAAGGGAAAGCAAAAAGTTGCTTTCATTAAGATAACAAACAAATCATTCCCTTTTCTTATCTAACGGCCGCTGTCAGTTCTGATTCTTTTGTCAAAGGATTTTCTCCACCTGCAGGCAATCGTCTTACCTTTCTAACCAACTTAGTCTTAGCCTCTCTTTCTCTGATAGCATCAATAGTAGTAGTAGTAGTAGTAGTAGTAGTAGTAGTAGTAGTAGTAGTAGTAGTAGTAGTAGTAGTAGTAGTTCTACTGCTGAGGTCACCGTCTTCATTACTTGTCGTGCCTACGATTTCACTAACGCCATTAACAAATCCCTTCCACCCCATCCTATTTAAATTCCGCTCAATTCCTGCATAATTACGTATCGAATATGAGTCGATATTGAATCTTCCGGACCTGAACTATCAGCCGTAAAAGTCGGCAGTTCGTAGCCTAGGACTGATGCTGCACTTGTCCTTTGTTATTTTCCTTGATTATCAACTTTCCAGTGGCTAACCACTCAAAATTAAGTATCGACTTAGCCGAACCCGCGAAGTCTCCGAACTATCCGTCGAGGGAGTCATTAGTTAGAATCCTACGACCAACGCTGCGTTAAGTCTATAATCAATACCTTTAATTAGCTCTCAACTGTCCTGTGGTAACAAAACTCATTCGATACTAAAGAAGGAAGTGGTGTACCGATGTAAGTCGTGGAAATACTGTAAAGCTGCCAAGTGTTTCACTAACTTCTACTTCTGAACGCGAGAACTATTACCACCAATCTAGAGTGAATTCGAAACTGAATAACATCCTTAAGTACTGTCAAACCAGAAACTTCATGGAATCTCAACCTCTTCAATTACCCTTATGGTGGGGACTCGATCTACTAAGACTGGCAGTCAAACCACATTCACATTGCACTTTGCCGTCTTTAAGGTGGAAGAAGATATTGGAAAGTGTAGTTTAGTCTAGTATTGAATACACAATATTTCCCGCCAAAGAAGAGATAGTAAGAAGAGATAGCGCCAGGTCAGCTAGACTGACCTGGCGCTAAGCAACAATACTTTGTATGAGTTCCAAACATTGAATAAAAAATGTTTCTTTTTTTTTTATTCTATTTCTATTTTTAAAAAATTGTGAAGAAGTGTTATTAACTATTATTGCTAGAAATAAGACCCAATACAAACGAATCCAGAAGCAAAACAGTGTTGTGAAAAATTATCAATATTAACATTATTATCAACGTAGACATAAACGGCGCGTTGGCGGAATTGTTAGCGCATCGCGCAAAATGGTTAATGGCATTTCTCCCTGCTTTATACGTTCTGAGTTCAAATTCCGCTAAGGTCGACTTCGCTTTCCATAAAATACCAGTCAAATACTGGGGTCTATCCCACTTCTGTTTAAATTGCTGGCCTTCTGCAAAAATTTGACAGTTATTATTAATATGGATAAAGGCAGCGCGCTGGCAGAATCGTTATTACACCCGACAAAATACTTCGCAGCATTTCTCCCACCTCTTCTCGTTTTGAGTTCAAAGTCCGTTGAGGTCGACTTTGCCTTTCACCTCTTCGGGGTTGATAAAATAATTACTAGCCGAGTACTGACCTTGTGCCAAAATCTGAAACAATTATAGGGCGGCGTGATGACATAATCGCTAGAGCGTCGGACACAGTGCTTAGCGACATTTGTTCCGGCTCACGTGCCAAAATTTCAAACATTTATTAACACAGACACAAGACTGCAAGATTTAATCGAATCCAGTACTTGATTTCAACTTTTCCCTGGTATGGATACCCAAATCGGACCTCCTCGTAATATACATAACATTGTTACAATATTATCAATGAATGCTGCTTTCATTGATATATGTATTTTACAACCGACTTTCACACGCACACACACACACACACACACACGACTATACTACCTCTTTTAGTATAGAATTATGGTTTCTGTATTAACAGGCCTGTTGGTAAATATTATATCTGAGAGCCTCTTCAGACTGCGGTGCTTATTTCACTGGCCTTGGAAGGAGGAAAGGCAGAATTGACAAAACATTTAGACAGTTATACGTTTGTACAGTATAAAACTAAATAAATTTAATGCATTTAACAATACTAAAGCTTTTAAATAGATTTAGGATACTGGAATATTATAGTTGTGTGCACTTAATTAAGCAAATACATATGAGCAAAGGCGTTCCAGCTATGACCATCATGTCTTTTAAGTAATTTTTTGTTTCAGTTTGTCTTTCATTTATAAGATTCGTAGGAGATTTAGCTGTTATCTCCACCAGGCCTAGAAACCACGTAGACATCACCCCTCTCTGTTACCTGTAACTCCTTATAATTTTTTTTTAAACCTACATCTTCCACCATGTGCTGCAACATCTACGACTGACTCTATGTTTTGAGAGTGCTGCTTTCATATATAGAATGTCACTCATGCTTTGGTCACTGCTATATTTTCGATCAGAATCAAACACAACAGGGAAGGGGGAAAATCTTTTGCAATTATCAAAATCTTCATTTTCAACATCAATGTACTGTCTACTTCTCTACCACTTCTACTGGAGTATATTGAACGCTGTAGACTAACAGTCTTAAGCATATCTGTTACACCTATCTTTCTCATCAATCACATCCAATTTTTTCCTGAAACCAACAGTGCCTGAGAGAAACTTGGTGAGTTTTTGGTTGTGTGTAAAAAACATTCACCAGAAAGTCTCACAAAAATTAAAAACAAATGCCTTTTTTAATAAAGCCATGCAGACTGTGAGGATCTAAGCTGTAGCTTGCTTAGTTTAGACCTAAATCAGGCATTAACCCTAAACCTTACATAAAGGATCATTTCCCAATCGAACTATTTCTCCTTCCTACATGCTTCAACAAGGCCCTAATCTTCACATCGATTCCACTTGATACACCACCGTTCTAGAAGAGATTTCCTCTCGACTACCAAGCTTGGCAGCGTCCTTCTAGAGTCAGTAAGAAGGCCTCGTATTGGCAGCTAAATGTTCCTCAATTCACACCTTACCATCTTTAAAAAGCACAAGTTAAATAATACGACCTTGGATTCCCAGCACACAGTAAAAGAAAACACGATGGTAATGGTTTGCCTGCCTTTAATCATAAGTTTGCGCAATCGGGATTGACCTGGGGTTAAACAAAGTCGACTACAGCAACAATGTATTCTTGCTTCCATACAGTAAGAATGGACCGAGTGAGAAAAGGAATTGGGAAGTGTTGGTTAGGGTGAGTGGAAATACATATAAGGTGGAGGTCGTTGTTCTTTAGCCTTAATTTAACCTTTATTGAAAAATCTATAATCGTAGGCATTTCTATCATGGTCATCCTGTCTTTTCAAAAGTATTTAGGTCTATATTGCTGAAAATATGTTTTAGTCTCTTATTTATTACTGTAGTGTAATTTTGGGGGGATTTGACTGCTATATCTAGCAAACTAAGCTGCCACATAGATTTTCTTGTTGGTTTTGTTGCCTTTGAAAATATACATATTTGGGATGTTGCTATATCAAATGATGCACAGTTAATTACAATAGCAGCAATGGCAACAGAAACAGTAACAACAGCAACAACAACAACAGCATAGCCGCTATAACCATAACAACAACAGCAACAAAAACAATTACTGTAGCAAAAAACTAATAGCAACAAACAAATTGGCCACGCTCAACGAGTGACACCTCTGTGTAGTTACCTTACATGCTTGAAATAAAAATTAGACTCTCTCAAAATTACACCTTACTGCTTTGAAAAAAGAAGGACACAGTGAATAATGTCGTCGGACGGCATAGCCACAAATAGAATGTCGTCAGACGGGATAGCCACAAATAGAATGTCCTTGATCATAGGTGTGTTCGATTAGGGATGATTTGGGACTAAACACTAAGCACAAGGCCGGCAATTTTTGATGGGAGGGGTTATGCGATGCCAACGGCCCCACTACCGACTTTAGTTTTTATTAATTTCTACTTATTTATTCACCACAAAAGGATGAAATACAAAGTTTAACATCAGCAGGATTTGAACTCTGGATTTGAGAAGCGGAAAGAAAAACCGGAAAATAATATTTTGTGATGCCTTAAAGATTCTGACAATGCATCGCCCTTACCGTAAGAACAACAATTTCTACAAAATAAAAACATCTGTAATAGAAATATCCGTAACTCCAACAACACCAGACAACAATGCAACACCCACGAGTAACACTGGCAACAACATCAGTGACAACAACAACAATAGTACTAGTCATAACAGCGACAGCAGTCACAACAGTAAGTTTCAACAATAGCTGTCACAATTAGAAGTTGCTTAGCACCCCCTCCCCAGTCAGCCTTCTAATCACGACCATCTCGTCGTATTGTGTATCTAAGATTAATTGTTCAACGTGTCCTTTTTTTTTTAAGACTGTGCGGTTTGGCTTAGGTGAGATCTTGTTGTTGTTTCTAGCTGATCGTGCAACCATATAAAGACTCCCGCTTTGTCTCAACATCAGTCACAACAAAAGATGTTTCAAGTCACAATAATAACAGTCGCCATCACAGCGATAACCATCACAATAGCAATTGCACTAACACACACACACACACACGCAACTCCCACCACCAACAACAACTGCAGTGGCAACGACAGAGTAGCTATATGAACGCTAGCAACAATAACAACTACACCAACTACTACAGTAGGAACAAGAACAGCAACAGCAGCTATTATAAGCAGTAACAACAACAGCATTGATAACAGTAACAAAAATAGCAGCCACAATAGTAACAACAAAAACGATGATAGCAAAACCTACTACAATCGCAACCATAACAGCGGGCATGAATTCTGTAACAATAACAGTAGCAACAACAATAGCTGTCATAGTAGCGACAACAGCAGTAGTAGTAGTAACATGGACGATTGTAACAACTAAAATAGTAAAATAAACAGCAGTAAAAAACGGTAATTACAAAACCTACTATAGTAACAACAATAACAGCGATATGAATAGTTGTGTCAATTACAGCAGCTAGATAAACAATAGTAAAGACAAGAAAAGCTACTGCGGTTGCAACATGAACGGTTGCAACAACAACGGTTGCAACAACAACGGTTGCAACAATAACGGTAGCATATACGAGCGGTAGTAACAACAGTAAAACAAGTAACAACAGCTATAATAGCAACAATAATAGTAACAAGAACTCCTACAACAACTAAAGCAAAGTAAACGGTAGCAACAAAAACATTGGCTGCTACAGTAGCAACATAAACAGTTAGCGACAAGCATAATAGCTACTACTGTCGCAACATGAACACGGTGACAAGAACAACTACTACAACAGAGGTAACAACAACTACAATAACAACAACAGCAGCAGTTGTTGTGTTACAGTAGCAACATACAACAGTAACAAAAACAACAATGACAATGATACGAACAGTTACTATATAACAACGTACACGGTAGTAACAATGACAACATCACAGTTACTGCTGTAGCAACAACGGCAACGTAAACAATATTAACAACAACAGTTCCCA
Organism: Octopus maya; assembly: GCA_027122535.1. Lineage (NCBI taxonomy): Eukaryota > Metazoa > Mollusca > Cephalopoda > Octopoda > Octopodidae > Octopus > Octopus maya. Next base: position 83,579,076 of record JAOPJW010004870.1, read on the forward strand.
CATCAGCTACAAATAGCTACTACATTTGTAGAAACAATAACAACACTTACAATAATAGCGAGCGTAGCACAACGTCATCCTAACCAACAACAACAATGAAAACAAACAATTTCAGCTGCAATAATGAATTGTAGCATAGGTACTAAGTCACAGATTAAGGAGGGATTGAGGGGTGGTTTTTACTATTAAAGACCCTTGAAGCATAAACAGCGTTTCGAAGAAGATTCGTTCGAGTGTCTTAGCCGTAGACTGTTACTGAAAGAAACCCTGACAGACGCCAGCATGAATTAATTATATTGAACCGTGTACTTATTTTATCGACGTCCCCGGAAGGATAAAAGCAAAGTCAACCTCGGTGGAATTTGAACTCAGAACGTGTTTCAAATAAGACAAGGCATTTTAATAAAGTTAAATTACCAGAAGGCAATTTATCCGACGTTCTACCGATTCAGATACTTCGCACCAATCTGATCAATGATAACTACAATTGTTTTTAAGCTACACGTAGGGGTCACAAATATGGGTGAAGGGAACAGTCAATTACATCGACCCCGGAAGCTTGGAAGGTAAAGTTGACCTTGGCGGCTTTTGAATTCAGGACTTTAGAAGCCGGAACAAATAGCACAATACATTTTGTTCGACATTCTAACGATCCTGCCAATTCACCATAACAATAATAAAATCATGATAGCAATGATAAGGTGTTTAGGAAGAGTGGGGTAAGGAGAGGGAATAAGTTTCCTAAATGTTATTAAGTTCTTATAACTTTCAACTGGGAATCGAAACCCAGTGCACTTCTCACCGTACATTTATCCCGTTACTACTGCATTATGGCAGTCACCGTAACAACAACAACATTACTACCGCTACCACCACCGTCAACAACAAAAAGTCACATCATCATCATCATCATCATTATCATACCCCACTACCATCTACTATAACTGCTAGCATAGTTATCGTCGTCATCAATATCAACCCGCCAACTTCATTGTCATCTCCCTCTGTCATTATCATCACCTCTACCTACATCATAATCACCACTATCACTACCACTACAACCACCATCATCGTCACCAGCGTCACCACCATCACCATCGAAAACAGCAGTAACAACACCAACACCATCCTTGCCACTCCTTTCGTCAACAATCGTAACAATTATACTAGAACCACAACCATTACTACCGCCGCCACCACCACCACAACCACCACCACCACCACCATCCCCACACCTATCACCATCAATACCGGTATTCCTACAACCATCAACATTAACGTCATCATCACAATCACCACCTCCACCACGATAAGGAAAACTGTAAGTGGCTTCTCGATGCGCTAGAAATAGCAGTCACATCTTATTCAAGTCGCACTCTACCATCTTAAATTAATAGAAAGGACGCATTATTAATGCCTAAACACCGCTAACATGACAGGATGGTCAGAGGTGGAATGTTCATGACAATAGCCTTGCTCGATGAAGTCTGACCTGGTATTAAACAAGAACAACTAATGATAATGATTTCTTTATTTGCTACAAGGGCATCAGATGAGGTGCAAGGCTAGAAATTTGGTACTCGGAGTATAGTCATTTATATCGACTTCAGCACTAGACTGTACTTTATTTTATCGACTCGGGAGAGATGAGTTGCCCCCAGCGTGATTTGAAATCAGAACGTCAAGAACAAGAAAAAGAAAACACACAGACTTTATCTTTGCCCAATGCGCTAACATTTCCGCTTATGCACCACCCTAAATAGCAGCTAATTATATGTTATACAGAGGAAAATTAATGAGATTGTGTGATGTTTATTTATGCACTTTTTTTTCTTTTCGATAAGTGTTGAGATTAGAAATATAAGGTATTATTACTTCGACAAGTGGTTGAAAGTGGCACAAAAGCACGGTGACAGTAATAAACGAGGAATAATATCAAATGACCGCACAGCAATGATAACAATAATAATAACAACACCAGCGGTAATGATCGAACTCTTTACAACTGTAACAAGTGACATGAAACCACACGTATAATTATGATAAACAACAACAGGAATAACCATAACAACAGTACTAACGAAAACAACAACAACATTAACTACGAATAATAAGAGTCATAACTAAGCATAACAAATATTATTTGTAAGAAAGCGGAGAATTCCTAACGTGGTCAATAGACGTGCTAGATATACCAGACAAATCTCTTTCGTTTTTACTTGAATAGGTAAAACAAAAGAAACTATAGATAATCTCGTATTAGATGCTCACTAAAAGGTTGGATGATCAAGGCTGGTATGCCTTTGATCTTGCGTTTACTCGATCATTGTTGACCTAGTGATGAACTGCAGCAACAACTATTTCTACAACTATTACAACAACAACACAATACACGAGCCAACGGGGGATTTCCTATGCGTTCACTCGAACTGCTAGAAACAGTAACTAAAAACCTCTCCATAAAATCACAATAAAAAAGGTAAAAAGGTGAAAAGGGAAGAACATAGTGTATCGTGAACTTTATTATCCTACGTCTGACGAAAGATGGGAAGGTCACGACTGGAAGGTCTTGATTATATGTCTGCCATATATCAAGGCTATCCTGAAAACAAATACTACATTCATAAGAGCTATAACAATAACAGCAACATTATCAACATCAATAGCAACGATTGCAACTAAACCACAACTACTACTACTACTACTACTACTACTACTACTACTACTACTACTACTACTACTACTACTAATATATTCATAAGCACAATAACGATATAATACAACAATATTTACAACAAAATAACTATTACAACAGGAGCAACAACAACGAAAACTATTTAATAATTGACAACAGAAAAAACACAATTATAACAACGACGACGACTGATAGATACAACAGCATCTATAATGGCTAGGGGTGATCATGGCTGGCGTGTCTTTTACTACAGACCGGTTTCAGTCAGGACTAACCTTAGGCCAACCAACAACAGCCACGACAACAAACTCAATATCATTCACAACAATAACAACGGCAACTACAACTACATCGGTGATTACGCGCCAAGGAAGGGGGAGTTGCTATGTGATGGCTCGGCCTGCTGGAAATAGCAGCAATATCGCTTTCGCGTCGCACCTGCCCACGTAGTCGTCGATATCTCTCTTAAAAAGCCAAGATGGTCAATAGCTAAAATGCCACTGTTAAAATGTTGACCTTGGACTAAACTACATCAATAACGACCAGAACAACAACTACAATCTAAAGAATGTGAGTTGCGACAAGGAAAGCGAAAATTGAGAACTCAGAGAAAGTTTGAAAACCTTTATTTAAATAATAAATTGACATATTTAAATAATAGATTGACATATTTAAATAATGGAATGACATAATAATAAATGTTTAGCGTTCAATGTAATAGATGTATTATTTTCCCGTGATATCGAAATGTAATGAATGTGTATGTTTATGGCAATATCATCCCTAACTGTAATGCATTTCTTAGTATCCCTACGAGTAAAACTAGTATTGTTATACCTAAAGGTACTTTCTAAGTTATCTTTTCAATGTTTTCAATGAGGGTTGTATCAACGGGGATGCTTGATGTAAAACGTCTCAACTAACAACGGGCTCGTTATCTCCGAAGACAAACTTTTCAAGTTAACACATTATGTTATACAAGCATATATAACCATTTTCAAGTGCGCGCACACACACACACGCACGCACACACACACGCACACACACACACACACTCATACATGCGTACGCAATCTTGTATTGGCTGAGACTACTACAAGGCAGGCCTTATGAAACGGTGGAGCAGAGGTTGGTATCGTACTGGGGCCCAGGAATTTTTTAAGATGTCAGAAAATGTTTGCATATATATGATATTAGCATTCTCAGAAGAGAAGACCCAACGAACATCACAGCCACCACCACTGGCATAACTACCCGAAAGAAACATTGTACTCCCTGATAAAATTCTCTCAGATACCCTGGCTATATACAGTAACTCAAGGACGTAGAATTTTGTGGCAAAGCACTTCCCAAAAGTTTGGCTTGTGCCTTGGTACAAAACTCCACGTTTCTGAGCTCGGAGTT
>JAOPJW010004870.1:84703910-84714005 GCA_027122535.1 Octopus maya
CTGAGTGCAAAGCATTTGTGCACACCATGAATAATAATAATAATAATAATAATAATAATAAGATAAATAAAGGGTCATGAACATTGTTTTTTCCTCCCCAGACTGTGTTGAAAAATATCAGTTTAGTATTATACTAGTGTAATTTAATATAATATAGTTATATTTTATGGTGTAGTGTAATGTTTAAGTTTCCTTTATTTTAAAACAGTTTTTATTTATTACATAAATGTTTCTCTGTAATTTTATGTGTTACAAATGAACTATATTTTGATATTTTTAAAAAATATATTATCTGCTGACATAGGTTTGATTCAAACATTATAGTCATTTTAGGGTCTCTTTCACATATCATCTACAACTATACTTACATGTTCAAAGGTATTTTAGTCCTCCAAAAATTTCATTTAAAAGAAATCACTTTATTGTTCAAAATTTTCTTTTCATATCCAGATAAAACCTGAAGATGATATACTTAGCAGTCTTCCTGTGCCTGATGTTTCTTGCATCCAGTTCCATCCTTTGCGTCCTTACTGCAACTATCGATCCAAAGACTGCGACAAGTCTGATGTGTTCCCCATTGATGATATTCCTTTCAAGTTTCAACTTGATGATTTACAAACTAATTTTGTGCAGGTCAGCAGCAAGTTTTTATTTTACTTAAGAGATACTCAACAATTTTCTCATTTTTCATTGCAATCCATTCTGCCAGTTGATATTATTATCTAAAGAAGTCAACACCCAGCAGGTAGCCAATGAGTTGCTGTGATTTATATTTAGAATGAAATGAAATAGATCCAGCTGATATTCAAAAACACTGTTATGTTGATTTTGATTTACTGATATAATAATGATGGAAATGATTCCTAACTTTGTGATAGTCACAAATTTAGGAGTAAGATTGAAATCTTTTGGATCAGTCTGGGCCCCGAGAGAGATGAAAGTCAAAGTCAACTGTGATGAGCTTTAAATTTTGAGTATAAAGAAGTGTAACAAAGTATTACAGAGCATTTAGTCAAGTGTTCTAGTGCTTATGCTAGCATTTATTTTATCAGCCCACAAGATGGTAAAAAATGAATAGGAAAGGGGGTCAAAATCAGAAAATGGAGGGTCCAAACTAATTACTGTAAAAAAATTCATTGTTGACTTGACAATTTTTTTATCCCCAGTATATTTTTTACATACTGAAATAGATATGAATGTATATGAATTCACTTTGTAACCACATGGCACATGGCACAAGTGTCTTCTACTGTAACATCAAGTCAACCAATACTTTAAACTGGCAGATAGAAACTGACTGTAGTGTGTGTGTGTGTGTGTGTGTGTGTTTGTTTTCACATGAAACCACTTGACCAGAAATGGTGGCATTATGCTGACATTCCTGTAACTCTGTACTTTCAAAGACACATTGAATAAAAAAAAAAATCCCATACTTGGAAAACAGAAAGGGCACTCTATTTTATCATGTTTTACACTGCTCTTACGACAGAATAAAGAAATCAATTGCTATTATGTAACTGAGCTGGACTAAATAGGCTACTGACATACCAAGTTCACAATGTATTCTTTAGAACTTAGACTTATTAATGTCATTTATTGATGGAAAAGGCAATAAACATCTCTGAAAAACATGAGACATTAAGGTTAGTCATAAGAAAAATATAGTCATTTATTTTGGCATTTTGACCTCTGGTCAAGTTCAGATCTTACTGATATTATTGTGTTGAGGGGGTTAGTAGTAGGAAGGACATCCAGCTGTATAAAAATATCAATTACTCTAAATGTCTAAACTATTCCACTTATACAATCAGGGAAAGCTGAATGTAAAAGAGGAGCAAACTGGCAGAATTACTTGAATGTAGAACAAAAAAAGAAAAAACTTGTGTTTGTTTGATTGATGCCACCCCTGCCTTTTATCCTTTAAGGGTTGATAAAACAAAGTACCAATCCAGGACAGTGGATTGACATAATTATCGTTCAATTTTTGAGTGCCCTGATTAAGTGGTCAAAAAAAAACATTACTACTATATTAGCGAATTGGTAGAAACTGAGGTTGCTGTTTCTTTTCATGCTTCTGTAGCAATGTCAAAATATTAGAAATCATTCCCTTACAACTATTACAACTCTCTTTACTGCAGATAACTGCTGTGTTGGATACTGTGAACATTCCTAAAGAGTTACGCTACTTTTTACCACTTTACTTAGAGATTTTGTTTGAAAGTCCTATCCTAAGAAATGGAGGTAAGTCTTCATATTTATCCATCTCTTTGAACATGGCTTAGTCAGGTAGACTAGTGGGGGTATCTAGTTGATGATGTTGCTTCCACCTAAAACTGCTAATCAGACCAACCTTGTCTTCTCTCATTTCTTCTGTGTCTTGGTGACACTTCAGTTAACTGTTAACTTGACCAGTCTTGAAGTTTACTCATCTACTTGAGTTAAAAAAAATAGTAATGTAGTAGTAAATTTCTTTATCAGTCACAAGGGCTCCTATATGCAAATCATAAAATTAAAACATGAGTTTACAAAAACACAGATGGATATGGCTGTTATAGAAAGAATACAGAAAAGGATAAAGACATTATACAAGTAGACTTTTAAAATTTGGATAAAGATTAAAGGAAACAGAATAACTTCTATAAAATCACAATAATTTGAACAGTGAAAACACAAACTGGGTACCCTGCTCACTGAAAGATAGGAAACTCTGTTTATTTGAAACACCTGTGGAGTAATTTGGGGTTGGTGTTGAAGAAAAAGCCTACATTCTTGTGATAGCTTACATTAAGTTGTTTGTAGGCTTTATCAAAGATTTTAATTCATATCTTAACTTTTACAGGCCCACATAATCAGAGCCTGTATCCTTGTCAATTTGCATAAAATTTTGTTGAAAAAGGGTTGTGTAAAGTCTTCTATCGGTTCATTATTTGTTGTGCAAAGATTTGTCAATTGCAATGTAATCTGAGAGAAAATGAACTCTTCATCAGACATTTTGCTTGCCTTTTCTTGGAGTGTCTTCTTTTTCAGGTTCTTAATGTCTTTTTTTACCTTTTTCATCGTCTCCAGTAGTTCCCGCTCTTGCTCATTTGCCATTTCCTCTTAATTATCAAGAAAAAAAACATGAGATGACACTGCTGGTTACTGGTGGAAGATCCCTCAATTTTCTGGTTGACTCTTAGAACCAAAGATGAGACAATCTCTTGATATTTCAGGAGTTGTGGTTGGTGGTACCCTAGGAAGAGCAGCCTTTGTGGCCTGCTGGTGCTGTTTTCCCTTTTAGATTTTCCTTTATTGCTATATGTGTAACAACAGGAATTTCTGCCCTGAACAACCAATTTGTAAAACTTTTTCTCTTAACATACACTATAGTGTACAATTCCAGAACCATTTTGTACTCTTTTGGGGTAATGAGGGTTAATGTCCATAAAGCCTTCCCCTACTGATAATTTGTCATTAAAGGTCAAACTAGCAACTTTCCCATATCGTACTATGAAAGTGACCATGAGCTAGGAGTCAACATCATTATCAGTTCCTTATGTTTTCTTCATGGCATTAGTCTTTTGAGCAGGTGTATGTCACACTGCACATGTCTCTTCAATTCATGTACATGATTGATATTTTCCCCTTTTGTTCCACACTAAATTGCATTATAATTGTATTCTGCACCATCTGAAAGGAAACAAAATGAAGGAATGTGAACTGTCCAAAACTCCTTCCTTCCTTCAGAAAAATTTTTCACATCAAATTCTGATATAATCATAACATATGCCATCTGAAACTTATTTGTAGAAAATTTCATTTAAAAATATCCATTTTTCAAAAAGGTATGAGGAAACAATGACAAGTGGTGAGGTACCTTCTGTAGTTATGCCCTAAACTTATTTATTAAATGTGTGATAACTATTAGATAAATAAAGGATACAAAGGAAAATTTGACATAATGTCAAAAAATTACATAAATTAGGAATCGATGAGAAATATCCAGCTACTAGTAGGAAACTGCTGGGGACAGTCTTTCTGCTAGTAGAAGTAACAGTAGTAGCAGCAGCAGCAGTAGCAGTAGTAATAGTAGTAGTAGTAGTATAAGTATAATAACAATAATAATAAATAATTAAATATTGTCTTAATACTTCTTCCTCAGAACTGTACTCTTCTGAAACTCTTTGGTTCTTAATCCTTTGTTTATAAATCTGTGACACTTCAAAATAACCATCCACCAATCTAACCAGATATTCCAGTCCTTTTCTTTATCTAGGGGTTGGTGGTTTAGGATTCCAAAAGGTTAAGGGAACTGCCTCTTTCGTTTCACAATGATTGATATACACAAGGAACAATAGTTAATGCACACACACACACACACACACACACACAGCTCTTGAATAGATATACATGCTTAGGTACATATATGCATATATTCATTCAGACACATATATTCATACATATGCACAGATATATGTATGACATATAATGATTAAGACATGATTATAATGATTATAAGACATGATTATAATGAAAAATAAGATTGTGGAAAAGTAATGTTTGCTTTGTTTTTGATATTCAGAGTTGGTTTCTCATAAGACCATAGTAGCAGAACTGCAGTCTGACACCTTGGAAAATCATGCTAGTCTTGGTATTGATGGTTCCAAATTCTTCTGTGGTAGCTTTTCCCAGGCTTTTATGATATCACTAAAGGTTAGTAGCTATCTTTGTCTAAGCTGTATTTTGTATTGAACTAAAGTACTTTGATACCAAACTGAAGGAACATTGGTGCTAAAACTTCAGTGCACACCATGTTGCCTTTGTCACATAAGGTGCTTTTGCACTAATCACAAGATACTTCTCTGCTGGTTACAATGCTTCTGTGTTAGTTGATTAGCAGTGATTTAAGAGACTTAGTGTTAAACCAGGTACTCTGCGCTGATCAAGACACTTCACCTATAACTATGGTGCTTCTTTATTGATCATGATGTTTCTGTACCCAATGAGATGTCTATGCCAACCAAGCTAACAGGTTGACTGATAAGAAAGGTGTCTTAGCAATAAAAGATATTGAGATGTTATTGAAGATGAAAAGTGTTCCCAGTTGAATGTATTCCTTATCAACATTTCACTTGCAGGTTGAACGTGAGAAATATCACAAAGGTGTGCAGTGGATGAAGGAACTGCTTTATAAAGTGCAATTCACTAAAGACAGACTGAAAATAGGGGCCACCAAGATTGTGAATGATGTTCCTATGTTGAAACGGCGTGGTCCAGCTGTAGTCAGAACTGTTCTTTATAGCTTGTTGTACAATAGAGGTTTGTACTGTACCCTTCTCTTTCAAGTGCATGTGTGTATATACTAAATATTCATGCTCTTCTCAGAAAGTTATTGTTTCATCATGAGATCAGTTTTAGTATTCATTTTTCATAGCCTAATATTGCTTCAGTGACTCCAAATTTCTAAGAGGCTGCAATACATCCATACTTTTATTATTGTGGAAGTTATTACTAGTCAGTAATATGATTTTCATGTTTTAAATTGTTGTAGATTAAAAAGTCACTTAATAGAGTATAACAACCTCCAGTATGCCAACAGAATTAACAAATGCCATTAGAAGTATTAGTTGCACATTTTATAGCTGCAAGCAATTAAGTGTATACATTTGTTGTTAGATGTCTGAGCATTACTGCCTTTGGTATATCATTTGCATTAAATTTCAGCTTTGCTAGGTAACAAGAACATTTGCCAATTTTAGTAGTGCTATAGTAAACTCTAGTAGTATTACAGTAAAGCTCTAGCAGCCTATCAAGATTTCCTACTGTTGTCTGCAAAACTTCAGTCCTGAAATGCAATCTCTGTAAAGCATAGCAATAATAGCTGAGTTGTTAAGATGCAGGACTAATTATTACATTATGATTTCATATCTTTTTTTTCCCTTTTTTTTAATCCTCTAGCATTTTGCAAGACTTAGGGTAAAAAGTTTTACTGTACATATATATATAAAAGTAAGCCTTAGTGACAACTAGGGAAGTACATGTTTTGGGTAGTTAAAGGAATATTTTGTAAATGACCTAGAACAAGTCCTCTGTTAATGTATGTTATGTGTAGTGACTTAAATGTTACATATAGCTTTCTATTTTGTTTATACCCATCTACGTTATGTATAGCCAATGTATATTATCTGTACTCATATGTATCTATCTGCAATTTAAGTATATCCTCCTATGTATTATGTATGTATTTTATTTATCTGTTTAATGTTGTATGTGCCAAATTATATTAACCACTAACACTACCTGTATTCCTTCTTACCACATAGACTCCAACATATCGGTTACTAGTATGCTGCGACAGAGCAAGTTCCTCACTGATGTGCTGGCCCAGCTAGACACCAATCCTGATAGTGTGAGTTCACCATTTTCCATTCTCTCGTGTCATATCTCTAAGCAATATCCTTTTCCTATACATTTATTCTATGTGCTTTTATCTTCCCACCTCAGTCTTCTCTTCATGGCTGAGTTGGCTCAGAATGATGGGCATAGTCAGTTCAAGTGTAAATTTTAAAATGATTAATTTTTTTGGCAATTAATTTCTCAGTGCAGCAACATGTTTAGTTATTGCAGGTCCCTACATTACTTACAATGCTATTTTACTGGTAATCCTCATCTATGACAGCATGTATTTTGAATAATTGCTCTCTAATATTGTTTGTGCTTTAAAAAAATTTTCTGGAATAAGGTTATTTGATATAAGTTGATGTATTGTAATTTTTTTGTATAGTGGAATAATGCTGTGAACTAGTAATATTTGATAGCTTCAATATTCCTTTACATCAAGTAAATGTTCATACTGCAATACCATAACATATTCCAATAATTTCATATAAAAAAATCTTGTTTTTAAATGTCTTTTTTCTATTTTCATCTAAAGATCATTGAGAAAATGGAGAAACTTCGTTCAGCTTTGACAAAGGGTGATAATTTGTGTATCCATATGACTGCTAACCTGAAGTTGTTGAAACTTGATGTGCCACTAGAGCAGCCATGGAAAACATTTATACCTGACTCAAGTGAACAATGTACTGACAAATCAAGGTAACATTCTGGCCTATTATTATTACTAATGTTTTTCTCCTCTGTATCAACCCTGTGCTTATTGAGAAAGAGGATTGTGATATGTACTGCAGATTAAACCCTCTCAGCCACCAAGGATGTTCAAGAGATGAATCCTTAATTCTTACCAAGAAGCCATGATGTTGCATCTTGGAGATAGTCTCAAGTTTCAAGTACATTGATATGGCAAACATGATTTAAGTGCCAACCTAAATTCCTTTCAGTCTGTGTATTCACAAATAATTTATAATTTTGTGGCTTTGTTAGAAATCATTATTGTAATAATAAAATGCTAGTTGAGTACTAGAGTTGAGGGTATCAACTGATACCCTCTTAAAATTTCTAGCCTTGTACCCGGATGAGAAACATGATTTTTATTATTCAAAAACTATAAGATATTAATTTAATTAGCAGGAATGTTACCTTAAGGAGTCTCCTCAAGTCTCAAGAACCTTTATTATTTCATTATTATTGAGTGAGAGAGCAATGCATACCATCAAAGTGACACTGAGGTACAACTATACGAAGCCCTATATACCCATCATGACTACCCATCTGAGAAGGCTACACTAGGCAATGCATCACAACCATATGTGCACGACATGATCTCATATCAAGGTAAACAGCACATGACCTCGCAGGTGGGGGCCTAGTTAGAACTTTCTTCAGGTCAAGTAGCCCTTCCTGCTCAATAAGTCTCTGAATAAGGTTTGTTAAAGGATGATGAATGAAATACCTATGTTTCCATTGGTGAATTATTCAAACCCAATGAATTAACTCTCAACACATGCCTATGATGCTCCTCCACTATTGCTCATGATCAGAGATGCACATACTGTCAGCCACCAAGGGACATGTTTAACTAGTGAAGGTCAAGCAAATCTGTGGTATTGAGCAGAATATTTGCTGTGGCCCACATTATTATTATTGTTGTTGTCAATGAGGTAGCAAGCTGACAGAATCAGGACACTGGGCAAAATGCTTAGTGGTATTTCATTCATCTTTACCAGTTGAGTAATGGAATCAATGTAATTGACTTGTCCCCAGCCCTGGAATTGCTGGCCTTATGCTAAAATTTGAAATCAACATCATCATCATCATCATCATTATTATTACTTTCGCCTTCGTTAAGGCTGAGGTATTGTTTTCAGTCATGTTTGTTTGTCCATGGACAAGATATCTCAAGAACCGCTGGATGGATTTGGATAAAACTTTCAGTGATGTTTGGCCTCGTGACTGGCTCCAACTGATTAGATTTTGGGATCTATCTGGTACCGGACAAGGATTCTGGATTATGTTATATTTATTTTCCATCGTTCTCTGATTATCTCCCTTGAAACCACGCTCATGGTTTCCATGTAAGTTATGGCAGCATTGCTGTTTCCAAAGTTTTATTTTCGTTTCTCTATTATTATTTTTACTCGTGTCTCTATCTTAGTAGAAACTGATGGATAACAAAATCAAACTACATAAACAAACGGTAGCAAAACCGTTCAGAAATTAAATAACACTAAACATATTCAGTAACAATAATAAATTTAATTTATCTTTGACAATTTTTAGTTTTACCAATTTTGAATATATCACTCCTGTTTAAAACAGCTTACCCGCTTGACAACTGCATTTCTAGCTCTGCCTTGAAGGAAGCTTTACTTCTTGGACTCATGTATTTGTGTGCAACGATGTTGTTAAACCTCTATTAAAAGCACTGTATGCAGGTCCTTTCTGTTTCATGCACAGAAATTTTTCACTATAGACCTTAATGGTCATAAAGACACTATATCAGTGAAGAGACTAAAAAAAGCCTTCACAGAGAAAACTGTCTCTGTTCCCACTGCAGACGACACACATCATTACAAACACGGCCCTCACACCCACCTTCATATTCCATGACTACCATTGAGATCAATCAGGTACTGGACAAGGATTCTGGATTATTTTTCTGGATTTTTTACTTAATTGTTGAGAGCGGTCAGGTTCATTTTTAGTATTCTCGTTTGGGAGAGCAGTTGAGTATATTTCAGGTATTCCTGTTTTAAAAATCATCTCCGGCTAATCGTTGAGAGGACATTGATGTTGCCTTGGCGGAGGTTTGCGCTCTTCTTCTTCCTCCTCCTTCCTCTTCTTCTTCCTCCTCCTTCCTCTTCTTCTTCCTCCTTCTTCCTCCTTCTTCCTCTTCTTCTTCCTCCTCCTTCTTCCTCCTTCCTCTTCTTCTTCCTCCTCCTCCTCTTCTTCTTCTTCTTCTTCCTCCTCTTCTTCTTCTTATTATTATTATTATTAGGATTGTTGGTACCTATGTTAAAACTTATTTTTCTAAAATCTTTTTCTAATTTTTATTCTTAAATTTAAGAATAAAAACTAGAAATGATAACAAATTTTTATTTTGTATTTTCCTGTAGACCATTCTTAAGGCGCACATCAGAGTATATCCAGCCACTTGAGGGAATCCCCAATCCACATGTGATTATTGGTATCGGTTCAGAAGAATCTGCTTACCTCTACCTTACCGTGCCTGTACAAATATCCTATGACAACCCAGATCTGGCAATTCTTATGGTTCTGCTACAGTATCTCACTCTTTGCGAGGGCCCAATGTGGAAGCAGATTAGAGGCTTGGGTCTTTCCTACAGTTATAAGTAAGTACAGCTATTTTAAATAACAAGACCAAAATAATAAATAATTGGAGGTTGAAATGCTGCCCTACTTGACCAGATTGAAGTACATAGATCAGTGTTAAGATTCCTCTCCTTGATAGTTGAATGGTTAGTGCTAGAAATGTTATCTGTAAAAACAATTGTTCCAACAATAATGCAAATTGGTCTTACCAGAAGCAATTCACAGTGATCACATTTACCCAGCTCTAAATAGCTACCATAGGCATAATTCCTTTCAGTATTAGTAGTATTGTAATGACATTTGGCTTGTCAGCTTGCAAGTGACAAGTCTCGATCCTTCCTGAGAAAAAAAGATTACCCTATCCAGGCGTAGATTTGTTTGTTT
>JAOPJW010004870.1:86150807-86161483 GCA_027122535.1 Octopus maya
TTCCACTTCCAACAGCAGCTTTGCTGTACTCTTTCTGTTACATGCTTTTCCCAAATAATATGCCTTCCTGATGCAGATGACCATCAGTTTCCCAAGAATTTATTTTATCCTATGTACATTCATATATACATGCATATTGGGTTGGCAAATAAGTTCTTGCTGTTTTTTATAATTTAAAGTTTTTAAAAGGTTTAATAGAAATTAACAACTAATTAATCAATAATGTATTCACTCTTGTTGTATACAACTTCTTCCCAACATTCAACAAGATTTTCGATACCTCGTTGGTAGAAATCACCCGATTTCGACTTGAACAATTGATCCAATCAAGCTCTCAATTCTGCATCAGTATTGAACAAAACTCCGTGCATAGCATTTGAAAGAGATTGAAAGAGGTGGAAATCCATTGGTGCCAAATCAGGAGAGTGCGACAAGGGTGTGGCAGCACTTCCCAGCCATGTGTTTGAATGATTTCTTTGGTCATATTGGTGATATGAGGGTGAGCATTGTTGTGCAGCAGAAGAACTCCATGCTGCCGATTAGGTCTTTTCTCTTGAATAGCTGTGTTGAGTCATTCCATCTGTTGAACATAGAGTTCCGCATTGATCGTTTCGTTCCATTCAAGCTATTCGTAATGGATAATCCCTTCTCAGTCCCACCATACGCACATCATTTTATACGGATGAAGATGAAGATCTTGTTTCACATGCGGTGTTGCTTGTTTACCGGGACTAAGCCATTCCTTACGCTGCTTCATATTGATGTAAAGGCATCGTTTTTCATTGCCAGTAATGATTCGGTAAAGAAATTGTTGCTTGTGTCCATGAGTGTCAAAAATGCTCGTTTTTCTTAACTTGACATTCCATTTTGATGATCTGAAAATAAACATGAATTAATTAAAATTAATTAGAAAAAGAAAACAAAATAGATTCCAAAATGATCCAAAAATAGAATTCTCGAAAAAAATAGACTTCAAAATTTAAAAACGCAATAAATTCCAAAATTTTAAAAAATGGCTGGTACTTAGTTGCCAACCCAATACATACATACATATTTACATGCATGTATGTATGTATCAACTATGGTTAATCTTACTCTTGAACAGTTGTAAATCAACAGATGAGGGAAAACCATGTCTGTGAAAGGAATTCCAGAGAACTGTTATTCTTGG
Source organism: Octopus maya (assembly GCA_027122535.1). Classification (NCBI taxonomy): domain Eukaryota; kingdom Metazoa; phylum Mollusca; class Cephalopoda; order Octopoda; family Octopodidae; genus Octopus; species Octopus maya. The sequence continues at coordinate 86,151,979 of JAOPJW010004870.1, forward strand.
AAGAAAGGACTGGGAAGTGTTCTTAGTGTGGGGTTGGTGAGGTTGGCATAATTTGAATGACATTGGAAGAAGAGATGATTGAATGAAAAGAACCTAAGTGGAGGTGGCATGAGAACTGCTGGCTTCAGGGAACTATAGTAGCGGTTCAAGAGGAAAAGAGTGGAGCTAGAAGTTGGAGTCAGTGTACTAAGTTAGATGTGATGTGGGACTCAACAACAACAGTCACTATATCAACAGAAATCACTAGTAGGAATGCATGGTATTTCTGAGCTAATAATGATATTCAATCCAAGCATCCATTAGGATAAAACTCCTCCTTTCAACTTTTTCCATTCCGCATCTGTCAGGGCCCTTTTATTGACACCTTTTATCTAGTCTTGATTGGATTACACTTGAGATGTTAGTGTCAACAGTAGCACTTAGCACTAATTCTGCTTCCACTGATAGCTTTCAGTCTCTTTGATGATCATTTCAGCTGGACATCTTTCAACATAGTGTCTTCCTTTCTTTTCTCTTTTCATCTCATCTTCTCAAAGCACTGAATGCTTCTCTATTCACCTTCATCTCAATGATTATTTGTCTCACCTTCTTGACTCTGATTTTTCACTTTACTACCAAAATTACAGTGACTGGACAATTTGTCTTATCCTTCTATTCATGTTGTGCTGTTCTGCTTATACATGATATCACATTTTCTCTTGACATATAAATTAAATGGATATTATTTTTGGTCTTTCTACTTCCGCTTCTCTGCCTCCTTGTCTTTATTTTCTCTTGAATCTATTTGTTATGGCTGTCTAAGGGCCTATTTCTGTATTTACCAATCTTATATGCTAAACATACTCTTATGTGATCAGTTGACAAAGATATCTTGCTTTCTCTCTTTTATTTTCTCTGACTCTCTTCTCACTTTCTCTTCATTTCATTTTCTTCCTCTTTGTTGTCTTTCTTCCTTTTTTTCTTTCTATCACTCACTCTCTTGCTTTTTTTCTTTTCTCCTTCCTTCCTTCTCATGTATGATTGACTATTTCAATTCATCTAATAATCTAGAGGTATTTTATGGCTTGCTGTGGATAAAAGCCATGGTCAGCTTGTAAGAGCCAGTTTACAACAACATTTATAGACTCAGTCACTTTATGTGCAACAGACATCTTGAGTTCCTGTTGTTTGTCTCACAATTTGTAGCTGTCTTTCACTCTAACCACTAACATAATGCTTTAACCTTTGAAAAAATGTATGGAAACATCTAAACCAAAACATCTTTTACATTCTTGGTACTAAACACTTCCTTTCTCAAATTACACCCTACTAGAAGTCCTCTGCACACCATGTTTCACTTATTGACATTAATCCCTACAAACATTTGAACTGAACATTCAACTGTATTAGCCATAAAAAGAAATATGGACACTGCTTCTCTTATTAAATACTGAAAAATAAACACTGGGCCTCTGGTTTCATTTGTGTCACATTCCAGGAAATGTCTGCTAATTCTCAGTTTTTTCTTTTACTCTTTTTTTATAATTCCTTATTTATTTGTGTTTTTAGTATAATTCTTTGTCTATAAATGGATAGGTTGGTTGGTTGTTTGGTTGGTTGGTGTGTTGGTTAGCAGTGTTGGCTGCAGGAAAGGCATCCAACCACTGAATGCTTGTTTTGATGAACTTTGTACACATCAAACCAGCATGGAAGAAGTGGATTTGAAAACAATAATGATGATGATGATGATGATGATGGTGTGGCATGAAACTTGGAGTCATAGAATGCATGAGCTATAAAGTAAAAGTGATAATGACAATACTGTCTTGCTTATAATATATGTCAGATAGTTTTACAAATTCTTTCTACTTGTATTTCCATGTAGTTAGAGTGTTAACTTTCCTCATTTCAATCTAATTAAACATTTATTTATTTATTTCTATTTTGCTTTTAGACACCTTGCTTCTGGCCTTCTCGCAGTGGTGAACCAGAGAATACTGATTATGGTATGTATCTGTGTGCTATTTTCATGCAAATTAACTGCCATATATATGACATGCTCTATAGTCAATTTACTTGCATAATATAATAGACACTACTCTCGGAACAAACTCTGACCATCTGTTTAAATATTAATTCATGGAAGAAGCTGTATAAAGTCTTCTTAATATAATGTTGTTAACACAATAAAAAATGAAATAGTCTCTACTTGAAGCAGTGATTGATCAGCGGCCTCTGTTCAATAGGTTTACTGAAGCTGACTTGTCCTGGGTTATTCAACATCAACTAAACAATTGACTTCTATTACAACAGTTACCAGATGATGTATGATTACTATCATTAATGATGTATGGAGGTAGCATTAGGGATTTTCAGGTTTTGCAATTCAGTTTTTGTTAGGATTGGCATGTTCAACATTATTAATCGAAGTAAAAACAAAGACAATAATTTCTGCATTTTAAAAATTTCAGTTTTCTTTTTCTTTTGGAGGGATATTAGATATGTGTTATATGAAAAAAACTACATTCACAATCATATTTCAGTCTACCAGACAAATGTTTCACTGAACAACCTAAAAATTTAAAAAACTATTTCCATTTCTTTTATGGAACATGTAGATGAAATCCTTGTTTGGCATCTTCCATTGCTCTCTAAGTGAGTTTGTTGTGCTATATAACTGTTCTTATTATTGATCCAATATACTAAACAACAGAAATTATAAGCAGTTGTCTCTAAATATTCTATGTATGCATCATATAGCGATGTTGCTGAATTGATGAAATTAATTAAAAACTGTATCTGATGACTGAGAAAAAGGATTCTTATTAATGGGTGGAAATATGCAAATATCAAAACATTAGCTATTATTGCTTTATGCAAAATGCAAAAAGAAAATCCATCTCATCCTGTATGTAATATATTAATATTGTTAGTTGTCATGCCAACAAATAAGAAACATTTACCAAGCACCCTAATATAATAGTGTAGGTTCTCCAAATTCACATCACAATCTACAACAATTTATCACTAAAGTTGATTTCTAACATAGATATGTTCAAGGTTATACCTGTTGATCTCAGAAGGAATTGAACTCTGAAAATGTAGGGATGCAACTAAATGAGTAAAGTAATGTAATAGCAGGTATAGCAGAGCTATGCTATAATGCAAAATTAGAAATGACACTGAAGTCAGAGGTAAACTGACATAGAGAACATTTCCTGCTTAGACTATCAGATTAACAAATGAACTCTAGTGTCTTCTATAACAATGTTTTTTTTTTCATTCTGGTTAGCTTTGGGCAGTTCTTATCATCCACTATTTCCAATCATTTGTTGATACTTGTCCAAGATAATATGAAGTATGATGGTTAATATGATGGACTCTCAAATAATTGGCAGATAATATGGCCAAAGTATGTGAGTCTCAGTTCGTACATGATGTTTAACAGGCTGGAAGGATTGCCTGCTTTGTATCAATGTTTAACTAATCAAAGATTAGCGGTACAATGATTGTAAGTTTATCTGTAAAATGATCTGATAGTCAAGCCAATGATAAAGCAGTGATGATGACTACAGAATTATTGACAACAAGGCTAACAAGGCTTTGTAAGGTAATACCCATGCAATCAGTGAGCTAGTAGAGGATAAAAATAGTGTAGCTTAATGAAGATAACAGTTAGCCAATGATAGACATGTTACAGCTTGATGTTTCAAGAAATCATTGTCACGATGTTGCTGAAAAAATAATAATTTCTCTACTTTTGTAAAGGGGGATATATGTATATTTGAGTTCATTTATCCCATTATAAAGGGTAAAGGGTAAAGACCCTCTTCGGTCATAAATGACCCCGTGATTGCACATTGAAAGTTCCCCTCCAAGGCACAAGTTTCAGGCAAGGTTTATGGAAGACCAGCAGTTGCCCATGCATACCAGCCTCCCCTCTACAAGCCACCAATAGTATCTCAGAGAATGGCAATGGCTCATACAGCTTGGCACCAGTGATGTCACAACTCATTTCTACAGCTGAGCAACATGAAATACAGTGAGCAACTGGAGCAACATGAAATAAAGTGTCTTGCTCAAGAAAGCAACACAGCACCTGGTCTGGGAATTGTAGTCACAACCTCATGATTGTAAACCTTATGCTCTCACCACTGAGCAGTGTGCCTTCATGCCTCATATATCTTAATACACCAGCAGGATTTGAAACCAGCACTAAATGACTTGAAACTTGATAATGTAATCTATTTTAATAAGTTAGTCTGACAAACCAGGTGTTCACTTTAACCCCTTATTTTGTCTTTAACTTCTAAATTACGAGTGAGTATTGTTTCCCAATTCTCTTAATTATTTTCTTACAAGTGTCTTGCCCAATGGTACTACTGAATGACTGTAATAAAGTTTGACTTCATGCTATGGTTAATTATCCAGTATTAAGATTGAGAACATAATGCATTTATATTTCTAATCACACTGTTTTATTCTCTTAGAAGATTTGAATGTAGTTTACTCAACTGCTTGTCAGTCTTTAATGAATTCTTCCACATTCTTTCATCACTGCCATGTCATTTCCCATTATTATTGTTATAAAATAACAGTTGAAATCACTTTCCTAGGTTTAGAACCTGAGACAAGTTATGTATTTGCTAATTAACTGTTATACCATTATTAAAAATGTTATAGGAATGTAAATTTGAGTTGTGAAGTAAAGTAGTGCATAGTAAGATTCTAGTAGTAAAGGTTGAAGTTATAAAATGAATAAGAATAAACTTTTATAATTTTATAATCTTTTACACCTTTCAACCTGAATATTCTTCTACAGTTTTCACATATGAAGTAGGTGCATTTAATATTCTTCTTTGTTAATACAAAGTGATAGAAGTTTTTAACATGTAATTTAGATTAATTTGAAAATATTTTTTGGATATATTTCAAATCATTGCTTTATTTCAACTTCTGTCTACTCATCAAGAGAATGAAATAAACAGATCATTGTTACCCATTGTTAGTTTTGTTTTTCTCTTTATCCTATTCAGTGTGAAATATCTTTTATACTTAATAAGAGTGGAACTCACTTTTCTTTTTCTAGTCGGTTAATCTAGAAGCAGTGTTAAGTACTTTGCTCAAGAGCACAACTCAATGATAGTAATAAACTGAACTCATGATCTAGCAGCTGGTTGTCCAGCACATTAACCTCTCATAGATTGAGAAAATCATATAGACTTCCTAAAAAATTCTGTTGTCAGCCTGCATTGAATTCATTATCACCAGGTAGGTGCCAGAGAAAGTATTTATTGCCTTTACATACAGGACATTGCTGCACTGATGACAAAAAACAAAATCATTATAGAATAATGAGTAGTATAAATATGTATTTACTCAATTCCTTGTAGTATTTAAATTGTGAAAACCTGGCAGAGGTTATTACTTTCTGTCTGGAAATATTTGACTATTTTTTAATATTCTTCTGTAAGAATTGCTGTATGGAGCAAAATGGGAATTTAGACAACAAATCAAAAGTAGAAGTGTTAAATGATATTAAGTGAAACTTTGATTATGAAGTCAAGAATCTATTGAATGTAGTTAACAGCACAAGAAACTGAATTAAATGAGGTGAATAATATTGAATAATGCAATAGTTTTGTTTGTGTCTGGAAAAAAAATTAATATGGTGTGCGGAATTAAATCTGTTCAACAGTGGATTACAAAAGCAAGAGATCAAAGGAAAATGAAATACAATATTTGCTAATACCATATATATTCATATATAAGTTGCAGCAATAGATAATTCTCACCCCATCCTTTGTGTTTATAATATTTTAGCTTCAGCTTTTGACCCGTACATAAGACACATGTTGCTTTCTGTTTGTGTTTGAAACTTCACTCACAGTTGCTTTTAAATAAATAAATAAATAAATAGTAATAAAAAGAAAGCTAACATGTAGCTGAAATAATCCTAATCATTGCCAATACAGTCTGGCAAAGTCCTGGAACCATAGATATAGCATTGTGTTGCTATGATCTATGGCCAGAACAAACAGATTAACTGGTGCTTTTAAATCAGCATGCTTGATTGAATGATAAATATATATATGCAGCATCCAAATGAACATTAGGGTTACAGATGGCTAATACAGAATTGCACGTATATATTTCTCTTGTGTGGAAGCCATTTTTGCTTTCTTGTGAGATGTCATCAAAATATATTTACTTGCAATGACAATATTCATGTAGACATGAATATTACCAACCCACTCTGTCATTCCAATCATCTGTTAGTGTGTGTTCATATACGTACATGTGAGTGTTTATATTTGCATGTTTGTGTCAGTGTATGCTTCAAATTCCAAGCCCAATGCAAGGCTTGGTTGGTTAGTCTTGTGTAGTTTTCACAATCCATTTTTTTTTAGTATAAAATAGAATAAAACTGCAACATATTGATGAATACATAATATTTGATAAACCACATTTAAATTACTTCAGACTCACTCCTGAGTAAATGAGCTCAGAACACTTTTTGTTTACTGACACAGGTTAATTTAGTAAGAAAGCTATTCTGCTTAGGAGAAACATTGATCCACAATAATGCATGATTGCATAGTATTTAAAAATCATGAATATAATCTTGAATTTGAGAGTTTCAAAATCTTTTTTTCCTGAGTTAGTTTAAGACATGACTACTTTTGTACTTGCTACAGCATAATTCACTATCAGATGTCACCACTTTATAATAAGGTTGTTGGTATTTAGGATAACATTCACTCATGAAAGTCCTGTTCCCAAAACTCAAGCAAACATCTAATTTGCAGATTCAATCAAATCAATTAAAAAGAAAAAGTTTCAATGATAAAAAACCAATAAAGCAAAAGAAGAGGAATTATTGGGTGCCAATGAATTGATATATTACAGTATTTATTTATGTTATTTATGTATGACATGGTAGTAATTTCTGAAAACCCTTCTTTCAGCTGTCTATTTATGCAAAAGAACCATGCAAAACAAACAGCGTTTGGAGCTTGCAGATTATGAAGCTGAGAATTTAGCGCGACTCCAGAAAATGTTTTCTCGTAAATGGGAATTTATTTTTATGCAAGCAGAAGCACAAGCTAAGTATGTGAATTAAATATTTGTGGTATTAAAAATGATTTACATTATAATAGTGAAACCCAACAAATTAGTTGAATTTTCACTGATAAAACTCTTGTCAATTTCAAAGGTTAGATATTTCTTTGTATTGTAATTTCAAAGGAATAACCTCAAAAGGGAAGGAATAATACAATAGAACCAATTTTCTTATGTCTATTTAACAGTTCACTGACATTCTTCAATAATATATGCCTGCTGGTATGTCTAATTGTTAGGCAGGTGGGGGACTAAAACTCAATGCAATTTAAACTAACCCTGCTTGAGGAATTGTATATACATGTGTGTAGTTTGCATGCACATGGATACATATGAATATTGTGTGTGTGTGTGTGTGATGAACAGCATTGTTTAAACATTTTCTTTTTTCATGTGTGTATGAGTGAGAGGAAATTTGTTGAGGCAGACTTTGTATGGCCATATGCTATTTCCTTTTACGAATCATCCTCTGTTTCCAAGCATAGAAGTATTCCCCCCTAGTCTGGGCATATGTCACAGAAGATTGCAAAACACACTCACACACATACTTTCTCTCTCTCTCTCTCTCTCTCTCTCTCTCTCTCTCTCTCTTTCTCTGATGTGCTTTTTTTCAGTTTCCATCCATCAGTTTCACTCACAAGGCTTTGTTCAGCCTGGGGCTGTAGGAGATTACACATTCCCAGTGTAGTTCATGTGATATGACATCTGCTCTATCCATATGGTTTATACATTACTAAGAGCTCTAGGTTCAGTGGGAATCAGTAATAGCAAGCCTACTCTTTGTTTCACTATTCTCTTTCTGTTGACATTGGTGTTTGTCCTCTTGTATTTCTCTTGATAAGAGTATTTCTTCTCTTTCTCTCTTCTTTCTGTCTGTTGTCTCTTTCTCTATCACCTTGTATCTCTTTTTTATAGGATCATTTCCTATCTCTCTCTCTCTCCTCTCTATTCTCTTTCTTCTCTTCTATTCATCTCTCTTCTTTTGGTATAGTGTATCTTCTGGTGTCACCTTTCTTTGTAGCTGTGTCTCTCATCCCTGCCTTGTAGCTATTTCTCAGAGCCCTTCTCTCATTTTCCACTTAACATCCTCCACCTTCTCTTAAGTGTTTCTGAAAATACTCTCTCTCTCTCTCTCTCTCTCACATACACACACTTACATTTAATTTTCAATATATGCTCACTCTGTCAATATATTGTTCATGTCGACTGTGGAAGACTGAGTGTGTATGTCTCTTAAAGATAAACATCGTTTGGTTATCATTTAAGTTTTACAAGCTTCAAACTATAATCTTTATAGAATAACCATGTCTTTTTTTCTATAAATATTCATTCCATGTAAGGCAGCAAACTGGTAGAAGTGTTAAGCATCAGAAACTGCTTTATGATTCTTTTGGCTCTTTACATTCTCAACTGAAATCCCAGAAAGGCCAACTTTGCCTTTCAGGGTTGAGAAAATAAAGTACCATTTTAGTATTGGGGTTGATAGCATTCACTAACTTATCTTGTAAAAATTTTTCTTCAATTTGAAACAATATTTCCACTCCATACTGTAGATATCCTGACCATCAGTCTATCTTTAGGTAGATCCAGTAGCTTATGTGTTTCTCTATTCAGAGTTTCTAGTCCCTTACTCAACCCCTCTTTTTTTCTAGAAGAGACATTTTGAGTGGTACCCATGACCTTTCTCACTGTGCAAATGTCACTGAGAGAGAGAGAGAGAGACAGACAGACAGACAGACAAAGATGAAACTGATCAGAGCACACCTAACTGGTTCTTTATTCAATGATATGAGTAGGATGAATAGCAAAGCTTGACCTTAGTGACATTTGGATTTGAATGCAAGGCATTCTGGCATGCTTACAGTTTTGCCAAATCAGTATGAGAGAGTGTGAGAAAGAGAGTGGGAGAGAGAGAATATGAGACTGTGTGTGTGTAGTGGGTGTGTAAAATGTAATATTATCAATTAGATTTCATATAACATGGCAGTATATCACTCAACATTTTTACTATGTAAACCCCTTAAGTAAGTAACCCATATGTGAACTATCAAAATATAAGTGAGCCAAAGAGAAATCCTCTATGTGGTGTGTGTGTGTTTGTCTCACCACTAATGCTTGACAACCAATGCTGGTGTTGCAGTTCTATATTTAAGAGATGAGGAATTATGCACATTATTTACATTATTTACATTTGACGGATATTTGTCCTCATCCTGTTTGTCGTTAACCCAATGTTTCGGCTGATATACCCTCCAGCCTTCATCAGGTAAATTGAGGAAATTTCGTACCTGGGTTCTCATTCCTAAGGTATTTTTCAATGTTGTTGTTATTATTATTATTATTATTATTATTATTATTATTATTATTATTCAGGTCACTGCCTGGAATTGAACTCGGAATCTTG
>JAOPJW010004870.1:86338250-86349631 GCA_027122535.1 Octopus maya
AAGCTATAATAGGTCCAACCATTTGACAAGCTCAGACAATAAAGCTTGGCACAGTCCTCTGGCTTGCCTGCTTTTGTCAAACTGTCCAACCTATGCCAGCATGGGAAATGGGCTTTATATGATAATGATGAGGATGATGCTGACACCGATGATGAATTAAAAAGATAAGCTTGTACATTGGGATCTCACTCAATTTGAACTTGAACTTGAATGGTGCAAGGGGCTACTCATCCCATTCAAGTTTAAGAAGCTGAGCAGTGCCAGTAACTTTCCCAGACACTTCCTGTTTTGTATTTTTAATACAGCTAATTTTCAGCCTGAATTTCTGCTGGTCAACACCTATACAGAAAATAAATGTAGATAGTTATTGTGCTCTGGAGAATAGATTATTGAATCTAATGTTTAGTGTAGCTGTGTGTACAATTTTGATGGTGAGACACTTTTGGTATTTTGAAAAGAAAAAGGATGGGTGAATCAAACAGGTTTCAGTGGTGACAGTAACATCTTACTAGTTCAGTATAACAGAAACCATTATAATTGCAGTAGAAAAGACAGAAGTATAGGGCCAGGGTGAGTATTGGTGTGTAAGTGGTTGCAGAGTTGTGTTAGTGAATAATAGGCTGCTGATCAATCAGATGGCTTTTGTTTCAAGGATGCAATCTGACAAATATTTTGTCCAAGATTGTTTTGAACCTTTGTTCTGGATATAAAAGCAATGCACCTGGTGGCTAAATGCCAAGTTCTGCAATTTACTTACTAAACTTGAATTTTTAGAAACTTCAATACTTTATTTAATACACGGTCTTTCAAAAGCAGTGAATCCAGTACAACAGTATGAAGCAAAGCACAGACATACTTATGTAGCTTTTTTGCCAGATTCACTGGATAACAACACATACATGCAGCTCATATAGTATTCTTATTATAAACTCAACTCATTCTATGTATACATTACTACAGTTATAGTTTCACTGAATGATATCATCATCATTTAATGTCTGTTGTCCAGGCTGACATGAGTTTGATGATTTGATCAGAGCTGGCAAGCTGGAGATCTGCACCAGACATCTAATTTAGCATAGTTTCTACAGCTGGATACCCTTCCTAATGCCAACCACTTTACAGAATGTGCTGGGTGCTTTTGTGATATTATAAGACAAAAGTAGTAATGAATTACTCTTGAGTCAAAATAATTTTCAAACCCTATGTACATGGAAATAAACAATGCACAAATACATTTGCGGAGACATGCATAAAACATCATAAAAAATATCAATTTAAATCTATATTGTCATTCAGGGCTTATGAAATATATTTTGGGAATTATTACTTCTTAAGTCAAGATACATGAGGTCAAACAACTGCAGCATTTTGCTTTGAACTTAGTTGAATCTCATTTAGCTATTGTCATAGACTGTTGCATATTCTAAATTTTGTAATATCTTTAGGTGCCATAGAGCCCTATATGGTTTTGCTATATCAAAATCAAAATTTTCAGATGGAATTCACTGAAATGGAATGGAATTTAAGAAGTGGTGTATCAGACTCTGAATGCTTGACAGTTCATATCTCTCCATCAGTAGTGCTGTGTCATGGTCAAAATACTTAGCACTGGAATGACTCAACCAACCTCTTAAGTAACAATACTCACTACTGAGCACAGTATTGTGACATTAATATCCTGAGCTGATTTTTATTTGTAGGTATGGACTGGAGAAAGATGTACCACTAAGAGGATTTTTCTTACGAACATTGTTGTGTTGATCGAGAGCATTATGAACTTTGTTCCCAATCAAATGCGCTCAGGTTCAGTTCCACTACATGGCATCTTTGGCAAGTGTCTTCTACTATAATTTTAGGTCAGCCAAAGACTTGTGAGTGGATTTGGAAGTCAGAAATTGAAATAAGCCTGTGTGTATTTGTACTTCTTTGACATCACATGAGAATTGTAAACAGATGTCACCATCATACAAGCAATGTCATTTGTTTCCAATCTTCTGTAAATCATAGCAAGTTATGAGGAAAATGTTATCTGACCTAGAAGCAAGTGAAGGTTGGAAATAGGAAGAACATCTGGCTGCGGAAAATCTGCTTCAGCAAATCCCATCTGACTAATGAAAGCACAGAGAAATGCATGCTAAAACAGTGACAATGATGATAGGGATGATGTAACACTGATATAAATGTCAAGGAAGATAAGACCTTACAAAGCTAGAAAGTCAAATTTATAGGAGATAAATGAATAAACACTAGTATGTTATGATATAAATTCTCCTGATCCTCTAGAAAGTTGGTAGGTTAAGCCGACCATAAAGAAATTTAGATTAGGACATTACTAAATATTGCAAAGTATTCTACCCAATGGTCTACTATTTCTACCATTCCACCACTCTCACAAAAACTTTGAATGTTATTATTAATTCATAGCACAGCTCTCCAATTGCTTGCCAATTGGTAAAAATTGTCAGCTGTTTTGTATCTTGATGCAAGCAAATGACATCACACCTATCTAATCCAATCTTCTGATTGGATTAGATAGGCATGATGTCACTGGACTGCATGTATTAGAGCATTTACTAAAATTGTATACCCTGTATATTTCATTCTTTTACTGTATGGCTGATATATAAGGGTACTACCATCAAGAGTTCTACATCATAAATATTGGCCTCAGTATATTTTTCAGTTTTTTGCTTATTTGATAGATCTATTGCCTATTTGGTGGTGGCATTGCCTGTTATTATATGTTTATTTAATCATTGATGATTCACAAAGAAGTGGAATTGACCAAAGGAGTAGAAAATACTGAATGATACCTAAGCCAGTGGTTCTCAACTGGGGTCCATATAGCTCTTGGGGGTCCGTATAAAACTTTGTTGCTAAAATTTATATGTAATAAATTGGTCATACTTCTACAATATTTTTATACAATTTTTAATATCTGATTATGAAAATATTGTAGGATATTTGAAACCTTGAATGGCTATGAAGGTCAATCTGAGTAATATAGAAATCAAAGGGCTCCATAGGTGAAAGATGGTTGATAACCACTGCTCTAAGCTATTTATTTTAGAACTTTGCTATTCTGACTTAAAATCTGAGGACAAATTTACTTTTCTATCATCTTTCAAGATGAATATAATAAATAGATACTAGTGTTATTCTGGATTTGACTGACTCTATTATATATTTCTCATTTACAAATCATCTAATTTCATATTATTTCATCTTGTTTTGAAATAAACTAACATTATAATCCAGTTAAGAGGGGTTTGCTGAAAATCATGGTTAAATTTTGATCTTAATACTTTACTATATTTTCTCTCACCACATTCTGGTCATTTTATGCTACAAGTTAAAACTTTATGTATTCCAAAGTTAAAAAAACAGGAAATAATCATGTATAAAGACTGGTTCAAATTTGATTTTTTAAATTTCTATTTTGACGGTCAGTAGTAGCCTCCACTTGCTGATGGATATTAGTTGGATGTATGAGGCAAAAACTGTGCACAAAAAATTTTTGATGTAATTTCACTTGATAGAAATTTACAATACTCATGTGTAAGTAAAGATATAACCAATCACAGAGAAAGCAATTAATAATAACTTTGATAATGATGACGATGAGGATGATGAAAAAGATGGCAGTAATGAAGGTTGATTAGGTGAAGGCTTTCTAATCAAGATCATAAATTTTGAAGGAAGGATTAGTATGTGACTAGTACGTTATTTTACCTATACAAGAAGAATAAAAGGGAATGCTTACTATAGCTGGATTTGAATTCAGATTGTAAAGATCTGTAACTAAATATGGTTAGAGATTGTTCCAATACTTAATTTCTATATTGTTAAGGCATTAAAACAAGGAAGAAATAAACTATGAAGCTGGGCAGTTTCAAGTTAGTTCTCTCTCTTTTTTTGGTTTACTATTTCTGACTTATGGTAACTGAATATTCAAATGAGTTGACGGCAGAAGTTAACTACTGTGCTGCATTCAAGGCTGTAGCTTTAACTTAACCCTACTTTCCAGATGTCGCAATATTTGGTCATGTTAATTTCCTCTATTTGTCATGTTCTGTTTAACTACACAATAGTAACATAAATGATTAATATTGGATAAAGCACTCTAATGACTCAAATTCAGACCACATTAAATCCCTTTCAATTTGTCCCCTAACTCGGGTTATGTAAATACCACTGATGCCTGACATCATGTAGGATGTTTTGGCATTGCAGTGCCCATCTCTCACCAAGCTACATATCCATAAAATGTGTTGAATTTAACTTTGCAAGGTAAGAAATGACCTGGTAAGAAATGTCAGTTTCATATCTTACCAATGTTTAAAGTAGTGAGTTGTCTTACCTATCATGTCTCATTTATTGCTACATAGACTGGTTGCTTTGAGAGTTAGGTGTCTTGGCTGTGTGCTCATTGAGGTGCAGTTGTTAATAGGGTATGAACAGTTCATTTCATCGCTGAACATCTGATACCCTGTCCTCTTAGCCACATGTGCCCACTACAAAAAAGAAAAAACAAAGAGCAAAAAAATATTCAAATACTTTCTTGACCATGTAACAAACTTATTACTAAAACTTCTATTCTATGGATTGGCTGATTTTCAGTGAAATAAATAATTGCTAATTCTTCATAAATAAGTTTCTAAATCTATTTAAGTAATCAACTTTATCCTTGCTCATGTAGCCCTACTGTAAATCATTAAATTTTCTTAATGTTTAAGCAATAGCTATCCTATCATAATTACTGGGCATGCAGTCTGAAGATATAGTACTTGCACATTTGTTCCCACTTTTAAAGATAGTATAAAGTTTGTTAAAGTATACTTGACTGCTAATATCATGGCAGATCAAGTTACTATGAAAAAATTTTCTTATCCAGTTAAACTAAAAGTTACAAATCTTGAAAGAAAAACAATTTTTATGTTACATTTTTTTTTTGTATTTTAATAAAAAAAAATTGCTGACACTTTTGTAAATATATTCAGTGTCTTTCTACTCTATCTTGGAATAAATCCATAAGAAGCTATTAATATGAAATACATACTCTTTCAATAATCCAGTTAAATTTCTTAATATTTCCTATATATTTTTGATATTATTTTAGGTGTCTTTCTAAACATTTATAGAGATTTGGCTCTCAGCAAACAGTTCATATTCCTGACATTGTATTTTCTATGTAATTTTTCTAGTCTTTATTGCAATTATTTTTTTCCAATTATATACATTCTCTCCATTTAGTAATATAAATTTCATTGCATAAATAATACTTACTATGCCTTCAAACATTCATGCATTTTAAATAAGGATTAAACATATTACAATTTTAAATAAGAATCATTTTCATAATATATTAAAAATAAAGAAAGGAAATAATGAAAAGACTATTTTTTTGTATAAAGCTTTGGGTTATGCACAAATATATGGCAGTTTCAGAATTTTAAAAGATTATTTAAAATGGAAATAAAACTCTTCAGGGTTTTGGCAATATTTTATTTACTAAAATTAGATTCTAAATAGTCAGAATTAATTTACTCAGGAATTTAGATTCACCTTTCTCTCAAGACAAAAGACAACATAAGCAGTATTTTCAGACTTTCTATTCATTTAACCTAAACATTCTTTAATTCACATATATTTTTATTATGCATATCTAGTAATTTATTTTCTGCATACTTAAATGTGTTTTAATTTCATATATTGTTTATGAACAAATACAATAAAAAGATTCTTTGTTCAAAATGCTATGTGCTGAGAGTGCTTTTGGAGTTTAGATTTTTCATTAAATTTCAGAATGATTGTATATTTTCATCTGTAAAATGAGACTGCTTGAGCATGGAATCCAAATTTCTATGTTATCCATTTACATTTCTTAACACTTAAGCATTTTCAGCCTCAATATCTTACCTGTTTTATGTTCAAACTGGCTTAATCTGGATTCTCATATCTGCCCTAAGATTTTATTCTTAAAATAAGAAACTAATAATCAAAATCTTGAAACTGCGAGATAATGCATAATTAATTCAAAACTGTGTGAATAAATAAGTAATACATTTGACCGAATGCAGCCTGTACATAGAGGCACAACACCAAAGCTTCCTTGCTTCAAGACTTAATGATCCCTTTTGCCAAATTAAAAGAACTTATGAAATAGTAAGTCAGAATAAATTTCTAGAAAATTACTGCTTTGTTAATAGTTTTTGCTCCTAAATATTCCCTTGACACCTTTATTTCTACATTAAAAACATAAAACTTGAAACATTCATCCAACTATAATAATATGGGGGTGCAAATGTTTAAAACAATATTTGATACTATGAACTAACTTCCTTACCACTGGAACTCCACTCAATATGTAGCCATATACTTACCTTTCATGTTGAGATGTTATATTACACACATTGAAGGTAAGAATCTATTAACTTGTTATTCACAGAAAGAGAGAGAGAGAGAGATTTTAGAGGGTGATGAGCATTGGTGTTAGTTTTAAAAATTTGCATCTTTACATAATTACAGTTAGACATAGGGCATGTGTTTCTACCTTCATTATATATTACTAATAGATTTTTTTTAATGAGTCACTTTTGGTAACAGAATCCTTGTTAATAATGGCCATAGGAAATTTAATTATAATTGGATTAAAACATAAAAGAGGAACAGGTTCATCAGAGGTATTCTTGTATGATGAAGGTAGTTTTCTATATATTTAGTACTAGATCAGTTTCACATGACATGTAATAATTTGATTTAGGAAATGTTTCTATTTTCACCGAAACAAATCTGTCTACTGCACTCTCTCTCTTCTGCTTATCAATCACATAAAAGATACCTCACTTTTGCTTTTCACTCTTTCTTTTATTTCTCACCTATTCCCATCTAAAAAAATTCAAAAGAAAAACCTTCAAAGTTTTCCCAAAATTTTCTTTCAGTAAGTCCTTTCACTTGAAAAATTGTTGAATTTTAGAGTTTCTTTTTTTTACAGTTTTGAAATTTTGAATATAAGTTTATCAACAGATTTATAAACATGCACACACACACATACATTCACAAAAAAAAAAATAGTTTTATAAAAAAGTGACCAGAAGAAAATTAAAATATTTCTTTTTAATTGTAAAATATTGACCCTTTAACCAAATAAATTCACCACACCTTTTAAGACACTAAATTGTTAAATGTTGATTTACTACAAGAATGATATGCATCCCTGTCTCTGAACAGAAGTGAAATCACTTTAGTAGTTTTCTTTTCAGCTTCTCTATTGTTTTACAAGGCATGGGGATAGATATTTCAGATTTATTGCATCTAAGTACATCAACAACATTTTTTTTAAATGTTTAACATTCATTTATCTATGCTTGGTTGGTTGGAAGGATTTATTTCTTGGAGCGACTTTTTTGCAGCTGAATGCTTTTCCTAGTGATAACTGCTCAACCACATAACTTAAACTATTGATAACACACTGCATGTAAATCATTTTCTTTGTAATTGGAGTAGATTCTTTGTTTTTAGCATTGCAGTTTTTACATCATTGATTGGTCAAGCCTATAAATGCCAAATATTTTATAAAGTGTTATTGGTGTACATTTAAAGAGTGTTTTAAATTTAGGCTAAACCAGCAAGACATGCCATTTAGTTTAAAAACATAAATATGCTTTACATCACACTTTGCATTATGATTCTCTGAACCATCGGCAACAACACCTGGTTATTTGTTTGTATGTGTCCATGCATGAGAAAGGCTTTTGTTGTTGATCAGGATTAATATTCCTGAGTTATTTTATTGAATATATATTTACAACTCTACATTCTGATTATCTATTTATTGATTCACAAGGAATATTATTATTATTATCATTATTATTATTATTATTATTATTTTCAACCTCAATCCAGCTATGAATACCTGGAAATACTTGAAGCAGATGGAATCAAACACAGTGACATGAAAGAAAAGATAAAAAAGGGAGTACCTGCAGCAAGTGAGAAAAATATTGGCTTCAAAGCTCAATGCCAGGAACATAATTTCGGCAATAGTAGTTCGGTATGGCACTGGAATCCTGAAGTGGAAAGAGGAGGAACTAAAGGAGGTGGACAAGAAGGCTTCTAATGATGCATGGAGCCCATCATCCAAGTGTGGACACTGATCACATATACACGAAGAGAGCAAATGGAAGAAGAGGATTAAGTGTGGAAGACTGCATGCATATCAAACTTGAGAGCTTAATGAGATGCTCAGCCCAAAGTAAGGAAACCTTGCTAGTGAAAGTTAGAAATGAGAGAGTATTGAAAGCAGGGAAAGAAGGAAAAACAAGGGAAGAAGTGCAAAAAGGACGTGAAGGAGAATTATGCAAGAAGGGACTACACAATCAATTCCACAACAGAAGTTGCTGGTAAAAATAGGTGGGATTGGCTGATGAAGGAAACACTAAAACAAGAGTCTAAGAGCACTATACTGGCAGTGCAAGAATAAGCCTTGGCCATGAACTTGAAAGTCAACCTTAGGAACGAGCAAGTGTCTCTGCTGTGTTGCATCTACAATAGAGTGGATGAAACCATTGCCCATATCACGAATGACTGCCCTAGACTTGCCCAAAACTACTACAAGTTGTGGCGATACAATGAGGTAGAGAAATTACTACATTGGAAACTGTGTGAAAAGTGGGGGCTAGAGAGGGGCAAGACATGGTATGAGTACAAGCTGCAGAGAAAGAGACTAGCAAAATACTCTGGGATTTCCCAATCGAAACAGATCAGGTGCTAGAGCATAACAGACTAGATCTAGTGGTGGTGGACAAGATGCTCCACATATGCTATATAGCTGATGTTGCATGCTCTTTTGACCTATGAATAGTGAAGAAGGTGAGTGAAAAGATAGATAAATATAACACTCTTAAGTACGAAATAGCCTGACTACAGAAAATGAAGAAAGTGAAGATAGTGCCAAATATTGTTGGATCCTTGGGAACAATATTGAAAAGCATCAAGGGGAATATAAAGGAAATTGGAATAGAGCACCTAATAGAACTGTCACAAAAGATTTGCCTCTTTGGCATGATCAGAACAATCAGGAAAGTATTAGATAGTTGAAAAGAATGAATAGCATGATCTGTATGCTGCAGATAGCACAGGAGCTCCAACAAATCCTGTGATAAAGAGAAATAATAATAATAATGATAATAATAATAATGAGAAGAAGAAGAAGAAGAAGAAATAATAATGCCCTAATACTGTACCGGACAGTAGCTTGCATGGCTTTTGATCTTAACTGACTGGAAATGCTATCATGTACATTGTTTTGTCTTGGTATATAAAATGGCCTACAGCAAATGTTCTGCTGAATACCAGAGATTTGTTTATCAGTTGTTTGACCCTACCAAACTGAGCATGTCCCTTAGTGGCTGACAATATGTGCATCTCTGATCACAAGCTGAAGTAGTAGGGGAGCATCATTGTCATGTGTTGAGAGGAATTCTTTGGAGTTTGGATAATTCACCTCTGGAAACATGGGTGTTTTGTTCAACATCCTTAAACAACCCTTATTCAGGGACCTTTTGAGTGGGATGAGCTACTCAACCTGAAGAAAATCTAACTGGGTCCCACCTGCAAGGTCATGCATTATTAATCTTGATATGAGATCACCATGTCACATGTATATGGTTGTGATGCATGTGCCTGGTGTACCTTTATCAGACGAGTAGTCACGATGGGTATACTGGGCTTCATATATTTTACCCCATGTCACTTTGATGGCAGGCACTGCTCTCTCACTCAATAATAATAATAATCATGAAAATAATGGTCACTCTGATCGATTTTGAGGTATGAGTGAAGGAGAGGATTTTTTTTTTAGAAAAAGTGATAAAAAAAACTCTAAAAAGAAAAAGATAAAAGAAGCTGCATCTATTTACAATAGATGTGTGAATGTAATTTGAGTTCAGGTATGGGTTTTGCTATGAAGTCACACTGGAGACACTTATGATTTTGATTTTGCCTGTTGATTGCAGGATATAATTCTTTTATAATAATAGTATTAATGATAATGTTCTGACTTTTATAAATAAACCTTTTTTTTTTAACTTCCAATTCTTAGATTTTTTTCCTTCTCAGTTTACCCTTATTGGTAACTCTGTTGTTTTTGCTATTTGCAGAGCAGGAAACGCTTGGAGATCAGGAAGTCTTGACTGTATGTTGCTGTTTAGGTACTGGAACAGCTGCTGTTTACTCTCTCACACACCTTGCCGCCATTTTCACTTGTATCTGTTTAGTCTCAACACCAAACAACTGTGAACGCCTTTTGTTGGTTATTTATTATTATTTTTTTTTACATATCTTTCATCTTATTTATTATCTCTTTCCAATTTCAACTATTTTTTTACAAATTCTAAGTTATTTATCTTATTCTTTATTGCAATCTATTTAATTTTTTTAAGAAATAAAATAGTAAAAAAAATATTAAAAAAAAGAGAAAGAAAAATATGAATAAAACTCATTATCGTTTCTACTGGCTCTAATTCTCAAAAAAAAAAAAAAAAGAAATGGAAAATGCAACCCTAACAACATCAACAACCAATAAAGTACCAGTAATGATTAGTAACAACAATGTTGATGATGATGAAGATAATGATGAAGATAGCATAATGACATAAAAACAAAATTACAACAGCAACAACAAAAACAACAATACTACTAATAATCCTTTTTTACATAGGCACAATATCACCGAACTATCAGGAAAAATGGGAGATTATGATATGCCTTTTGCAAATTCATGGTTGATGTACAATAAATGTTTTAAGTGATTATCTAAAGGCATTATTATTATTATTATTATTAGAAACTTGTTTTTATAATGCCCATCATCTCTTGCCATTATGGCAATGATAGCAGTTATTATTATTATTATTATTATTATCATTATTATTATTAGATAAATACAATGCTGTAAAGGAAAGAGGGTACTTTGAAGCTGAGAAGCATTATATGTTTATTTTTGTTGCTTTCATCTGTATTCTTCATCTTTTCTCTTCTTAACTTTTGCATTATTATTTATTATCTTTTCATAGTTGCATGGATGGGATGGTTTCTTAGAGCATTTGCTAATCACTTAAATATAGAAGTAAGTAATATAACCAGTTTTGTCATCAGTTAGAGATGAACTGAAGCAAGTGAGTTAGGTGTTTTGCTCAGTGATGCAGTATAAGGGCTGTGACATGATCTGAACATATAACCAATATAATCAGGCACCTTCACAGCCATCACAACTACTACTACTACCACTACCAATAATAATAATAATGTTATCTCTAGCTTGACAAAAATATTTTATTTTTAAATTGTCATTACAATTTTTTTAATCTTTTCCTTGT
>JAOPJW010004870.1:87983637-87993808 GCA_027122535.1 Octopus maya
TTCTAATTGACTTATATGGCTACATAGTGAAACTACTGTCACTGTCACTTTATACTGTAGTTTATCCTTCATGCCTATGATTATGTTGAAGTATTGCCTTCAGTTTGAGTAGTCAAAAGCTTGAGTGAAAGAGGATTTTTGAAAAGGTTTAAGTTTAAATTTGGAGAATAAATTCTGTTTTGCAACAGAAAACATTAAAAAATAGAAAAAAATACATTTGACACTCTTTGATATTTTAGTTTTGATTGAACATTTTAAAGCTGATTCAACTCAAAAGTCAAGTGTTATTTAAAGGAAGCAGCAATGTATAAGTAAAACAATGAGCTACATCACAGAGTGAAAGTTAGCAGCTTAACATTCTCATTTAATTAAAGGTAATAAACTGAAAGAAACCAATTCAGAATGAAGTGTGAGATCAAGAAGAAATTATCAATGTGTGATGAAATTCTAAAAATGATTGAGATTATCAGGCAAAGCATGAAAGTTTATTTTCATTCATTAATATGGAATTTTATAAAAAGCATTTTAAATGCATTATATTTACGAGATGAACCTGAATAATTAACATAATAAAGTTTTTGTTAGTGTATTTCCATTCAATAACTGAGGTATGCCTGTAATCTTTTAGAGAAATAAGAGCATAGAAAAAGGATTTGAATAATGTTTACTGCCTTAATCATCTATTTGATATGCACACACATTGTCTTACCTTAGATCAGTTTTTAATCATTTGTTTTATGTCTTTGGACAACATCACTTCCATATGACATTTCTTTAGAAAGTTCTTCTTATCCATTTTTTTCACATGTCTAAACTACTAAAACATTTTCCTCTACTATATTGGATAGCTTTACTTCAAAGTCTGTTTTTCCCTATTAGAATCTCAGATTCACCATCTATAATTAGTACATCACAATATTTTTATATTCCTACAGTTTTTTTTACAGGTTTTATTGTTTATATGTCTTATACTGTAATAAAGCAAACTTCATGCAACTTCTCTTATAGGAAAAGAAAATATTTACAGGAAAAAAAAAATGTTTTCTAAATTTCCTACTACCATTAAAACAGTCAAGCTGATTGGGTTGCATTAATGGCAAAACTTATCTACTGCTTTCATAATTTTTTTCACTGTGCTTTTGAACAGGATATAATCTCTGTTACATAAAGCATTGTTCTGTTATGAGTTTGTTTCGAATTGTGCCTGAGTTGACAATGTAGATTACAGTATCAAGAATATTTTTTTCTATGTGTTGAAGAGAGTTATTTATTTAGATTTACCCATATTTGAGTTACAGTCTTTGATCAAGTGTTTAAACTATTTCTGTAGTTCATGAACAATTTCTAAAACCCAAGCTAAATAGTTTACAGATAAGAATACTCTAGCACATCAAGTTGGAGTTTTATTGATAGAGTTTCAAGAAATAAGATGAAGTAGAAGAGATAAGAAGAGTTTTGACAAGTTCCAATTTTTCTTTACTTTTTTTTTTTTTGCTAGAGATAATATAGATCAATAATTTATATACACTTAACTTTCTAATTTGAGTTTATAGGAGTGTAAGAGCATATATGATGGAAAAAAATTGAGTACTGGACAATTAATTAAGCAAAGTCTTGTATCCTATTACTAACATTGCAATCATAGCCTGACTTATGGCTGAGTTCATCTAGCTCCTAGTTATTGTTAAGCCCCAGGTCAGCCCTGATCTTCATTAAAAAATCTTTCAAGGGCCATGATCATCCTGTCTTCTTGTATATCCAACACTATATTGTCCAAATTAGCCAACACGTCCTTCCTTTAAGACAAGATGGTTATTTGGCTGTTTTTCTAACAGGTCAAGTAACCATGCAGAGATTCTCTCACTTAGTAGCTAGTACAGTCACACAACTGTAAAATAATTTTGTGGAGTTAACAAGCATTTAGCTGGCTTACAGTCCTGAGTTTAACTCGTGTTACAGGAAATGTTGTTTACAGTAGATCAGCACCCTTACCAAAGAAAGATTTGTCCTTTATCTAGCTAATGGTATGGAAGCCTGAGATAAGCACAAGCCCTATAAGTATTCATAATTCAGAAAATTAATGGATTAATATTGGATCATATTGTTTACCCCTTGTTGATCAAGTACACTCATAATCGAAGTTAGCTCCTTTCTTAAGAAGTTATGGTATGACTCAAGGGATATTTGGGCTGATATTTTGTCAGGTTTTGTGACCATATAGAAAGTTTCTCCATCTAGCTCACATAGGATCATACTAAATATTCTGACAAGATCAGCAAAATAAAAATGCATCATAGATGTATATTGTAATGCAAGTTAAATTCAGTTTAGAACTATGATTTTACTATTTTCCTTTGTGCCTTTCCACTAGAAATCAACACACACTCAATTTCATTCTATACTTAATTCTAATCTGAATCTAGAGCTGTCACATAGCCTTTTTTTTTTTTTTTTTTTTGGCTAGAATTAGTCATGTGAATAATCAGCTTTTCTTATTAATTTTAACTGCAATTTCTTAGCTCACTGCATCAAGTATGTTACAGTCCACTTTAGTATTAAATAATTTGACTATTCCCTTTTTGGTTTAGGGTTTTTGTTCTCTTAATATCTTATAACTGATACTATTGGTGTTCAGAATTACATAAGTTTGGTGATGAATCACTTCCTTTTGAAGACACAGCAAATTTTTTTGCATCTTTATGTAGTGTTCGATCTAATTTTGTATGGTGGGTGTTCAATAGAACCATTTCTGTAATGACTATAAGATCTAGCCTAAAACTTGAAATAAATTATTCTTTAATTTCTTTACATTTTTAGTAATTCTTACATTTTTATGAATATACAGTTTTATATTTTAGGTAATATTAATGGTGTAAGAAGTTCTGTAAACAAGGAATAATTATAAAATATAATAATTAAAACCAACATCACACTAATTTTTATCAATTAGTCAAGAGAAGGTCCATCAAAATAACTTTCATTTTAATGCCTGTCAAATAGCAAAATACTGGTTTCACAAGAAAAAAAATGAATAAAACGGTGTGCAACATAACATGATATGCAGTATTAAAAATCCTCCTCATTGTTTGTGTCTGTCTGAAGTGCTTCATTCTTAGTTAAGCAGTGTTGATAAATATTAATTCAGAAGTTCCAAAATCTAACATATAAAGCTGGTTTGCACATAGTCTGTATTTATTATGAACTTTCAATGTCAATTTTATGTACAAAAAAAAAAACGTGTCAGATGTAGAGTGCAATGTATACACAACTAAACTAACTGCAAAGCTATTCTGTAGATAAATCTTACAACATAATTTCTGTGTAACTGGTGGCAAAGTGCACGTCAAAGGAAGATAAAGTAGTTGCAACTTATTTCACTGTAACCTGATAATACATAGAGTAAATCTGTAGTGAAGCTTGTAGAGAAGTGGTAAAAGTCAATATTCACTTCCTTTTTGATAATATCATAATTAGCTTATGCACAGAATAGTCTCATGAACAGTCCATTATGAAGTTCATTTTGAGTGAAGAGTTACAAGTCCCACCAAGTTAGAAATAAAAGGTTTGCTAGTTAAATCTGGAAGGTGGCACTAACTGCAAGCAGTTTTCGAAGGAATATTCAGTATGATGTCTGTTGTCACTGCATACTCGACATAATACCCCAGGTTTAATACCTTACCTTATTGACAAAATGTTTTCAAATCTTTTATTCACATTATTTACATTTGACGGATATTTGTCCTCATCTTGTTTGTTGTTAACACAACATTTCGACTGATATACCCTACAGCCTTCATCAGGTGTCTTGCGGAAATTTCAGACACTTGGGTTCTCATTCCTAAGGTATGTTTCAATGTTATTATTATTATTATTATTATTATTATTATTGTTATTATTATTATTATTATTCAGGTCACTGCCTGGAACTCAGAATTTTGGAGTTAGTAGCCCGTGCTCTTAACCACTACGTCATATGCCCGCCAAATGCATTTTGGTTAAGAACGCAGGCTACTATCTGCAAGATTTCGAGTTCGATTCCAGACAGTGACCTGAATAATAATAATAATAATAATAATAATAATAATAATAATAATAATAACAACAACAACCACATCGAAAAATACCTTAGGAATGAGAACCCAGGTTCGAAATTTCCACAAGACACCTGAAGAAGGCTGGAGGGTATATCAGCCGAAGCATTGTGTTAACAACAAACAAGATGAGGACAAATATCTGTCAAACGTAAATAATGTACATAATTCCTCATCTCTTAAATATAGAACTGTCTTTTATTTTCTGTAAAGGTTGGGTAATATTCTACTTTATACAGAACAAACTGGTTAGAACTCATATATTTCCACATATAATTTTGGTTTTGTTGTTACTGCCAGCTCAGATTAACCAAACCTAGGATTAATAATATCCTATAGCCATGACCATCCCATCTTTTATTAAGACATCATGTATCTAGAACTAGATTATATAGTGTTTTCTTCCTTTTCTTTTAAGATATTAGGATATGATTTATGGAAGATTTGGGTGCAATTTCTAGCAAGTTACCTTGAAGAAAATCCTTATAGGTTCATCTTTTATATAAGTGAGAAATAATTAATTAAAGAAATTAGCATTTTTGAGTACAGTTTTATTTCTCTTTAATTTTTATTTTTTGCATCTCCTTTATAATTTTTTATCTAACAAAGAGCCCATCACAAAATATTAAAATTCTCTGCATTCTTTATTGAACTGGTTTTCACAGCACTGACCACACAGTTTTCTAGGACTGAATGCTTTATTTATTCATATGTATAATCACTGAGAATTTTTAATCATTTTTCACTTCACAATTCACATGCGTTGAAACAACTATCTAAATAATTATTAGCAAATTCAGAAAGCTTTCTACCAATCTGGGCATATTTTCACACTAAATTCACAATATAATCTTTCTTGGAGTGTTAGGCACATTTTACTCTTTATCTGTTAATTTGCTATAAAAATTTTTAAAAACCTGTTAAATTGCTTGAGAACCATTATCTTGTAATGAAAGAAATTTCTGTCATAGAATTTTCTATTTCTGGCATTCTTCTAAACTGCTTTTTGTTTTCTCATGGTTTATAAGCATCTATCTATCTCAGATATCAAAATGTTATATGGTAGTCAAATTATAATTTTTATTGCTTTTTTTTTTCTGTTTTTGAAATAACACTATTTTTAAGCCATATTTGAAAATTCCATTTGTGTTTGGAATCCTTTTCAGAACATGTTAAAATCTATCATATTTATATTACTTCAACAGTATGATTTTATTTATAGCAGAGTTACTGCGGATGATAGATGAACATTTGCTCTAGAATAAGGAATCTCTCAGTTCAAATGCCAAACAATATTGCTATCATTTAGAAGCCATTTTTTCCTGCTGACAATATCAAGATGATTCCTCTTAATCATTTGTGGCATTTTCCCATTATATCTGGACTGCGGCATATTAAATTTGTTCATACAGGTGATATTAAGATATTTAATGGTGCTATTTGTCATGCTTCAGTAAAGCAGTATATTTTATGGTTTGGTGCACTTCTAAGCATCAACCCTTTGAAGAGAGTATTTGAACCTAGATTTGGTCACCCCGACCAATCAAGGATTACTGGTTAGTGATAATGGCACAAAGGAAAAACAAAACAAGTGAAAATTCTGGAGTAAAAAAAAAAGTTTCTGTTACCTCTGTAATTGTTAATAAAGCAAATATTCTTGCTAATAATATATAATTATATTGATAATATCAAATAAAATCCAGATGACATCCAAAAGTTGTATTCAACTCTAAGCTTTCCTTCTAATATTTAAGCCTTCAAACAAATGGGTGTACAATATGCATTAATTTAAAATGTATAGATAAAAAAAAAAAAAAAAATGCATTATTTAAGATTGAAACTAAATTTATATTTTGCTCTACACGTCAACAAAATTTATCAAGTTTATCAAACAATGAGTAATTAATAAAATTCTGATATGAACCATTAATTATAGAAAAATATAATGCTATGCATTAAGAAAGCAGATAGGAAAAGATATAGCAAAAAGGTATACATAAAAGTTTATTACAAATGGGTATTTTCAAAAACTGCAAAAAAAAGTACATTTACTCATTTATTGTTTTATATTTTTACATTTGTCTTCCATATTATCACAGATAGGACATTTTTCTAAATTTGGATATTGACTTGAAGTGTTAGTGTTTCTACAGATGGATGTCACATTTTATTAATCTTGTATTGGCAAATCCAGTTATGGTATGTGACAGCACAGTAAATGCAAACAGGACTGTGGCATTGTCCACAATGAAGCACAAGCTAAATAGGGTGAAGTACAAGCAAAACAGAGCAAAAAAAAACAATAAAAAACCTACATAAGTGTGTGCAAAGTCATAATATGTGAAAGAAAGGAAATGGTATTAGCATTTTAGTGTCCTTTTTCAAGAAAGATGGAAAAGGAGTAAGATAATAAAAAAAAAATTGGACAGCAAAAAAAGCAATGTAAGATGCTCAAAGAAGTATACTGTGCAATGGCTGACAAGAAGTGAGTACACTTGGTAGCTTCTAGTAGAGAAATGTAGACATGCATTAAGAGAAATAAATGTGGAAGCAATATGGTGAAGTATGTGTGACATGTGTGTGTGTGATTTAGTAGAAAATCAAGTGTGTGAGAGAGGCTGTGTATATATATGTCTATATGTGGTTATCTGCAATAGTGGAGAATTAAGTGTATGAAAAATTGGAGGGTGTGATAATGTATAGGTTGTGTGAACAAGGTGTAAAAATGTTTGAGTGATGTGGGGTGTATAGCTGAAAAGGGTTGGTGTGGAGTGAATGTATAAGACTTTGTCAGTATGTGTATGTGTGTGTGTGTGTGACAAGAGGGAGGTTTAGAGGAAAGCAAGTCCATTGGTGATTACTTGACAGAATGGCTGTGTTAAGGTGAAAGGTTAACTGTTGTTCCTAACAAATACTAAAAAGGGAAAGGTTGTTGCATTGAACAAACCCTCAAACGGCAAGACAAAGGTGAGAATACCCAAGGGAATTGAAGTAATAAG
This sequence comes from Octopus maya, assembly GCA_027122535.1. Lineage (NCBI taxonomy): Eukaryota > Metazoa > Mollusca > Cephalopoda > Octopoda > Octopodidae > Octopus > Octopus maya. Next base: position 87,990,728 of record JAOPJW010004870.1, read on the forward strand.
CTGTAGGCCTGAGTAGTCTGATGCTGCTGTAGTTCAGATATCCAACATATGTTCACTAAAGTGATCACCTGGCCTCTGACCTGTTTTGTCTATGCACAGTAATTTAAAGATGGCATTTGATGGAAAGATGACCTAGAAATGTGTAGGCAGTGATTTCCTAGATGACAAAAAAGTTGCCAAGATGTGAGTGGAAGCAGACAAAGATCCAGATTGGGTGTGGCAAGGGGTGAAAAATCTGTGGACTGGAGGATCACCCAGGTTGTGGCTGGTCCATAGGAAGGGAGAAGATATTCAGGAAATGTGATGACAGTCTCATAAGATGACATGCTAGGAAGGTTGGATAGTAGAAAGGAATGTGAAAAGCAGCACAGTAAAGGAGATATCCAAGAAAAATTCCATGGTGACGGGAGCTGTGAAATTTGAAACTCCTTCCACCCAGCCATAGAATTCACATCTACCATATCCAACAATTCTGACATCTTGGACACCTCTGTTTCTATTGACAACCTCCAGCCTGTATACCTTCTTCTTTTACAAACCTATTGACTCACACCCTTACTTTGATTTCACCTCATCCCACCTCACTTACACCAAGTCCACTATCTCCTTACAATTCTTCTGCCACTGCAGCTAAGTTGTTAATTCCTACAAATGGTTCACTTCTTCCTACAACTAGCTTTTGGTACTACTTGTTATTAACCCCACACTGCTGATCATACCTCACTTTGCTACCTGTACCAGTGCCACAAACTTCACTTGTTTTTGATCTCACCACCTGTGCACATCCTATAAAACTCACCAGTGCACATCCTTTAAGACTTTCATCTTCTCTAATCTGTTACCTCTTACATCTTTCCTGAATACTCTCTCTCTCTCTCTCTCTCTCTCTCTCTCTCTTCCTTCAGATGCAATCACAAAGTAGGTAACCTTGTGTTCCACATTCACTTCACTCCATGTAATATCCAACTAAGATCCTTTGCTTATACCTTTATCCAGAACAACAATACTCTGCATGGTCCTAGGTCATCTTCCCATGTCACAGAGCCAGCACTTCACCAACATATCCATAAATGTCATTTAGTATGCCATATGTCAACTCTATGATTTACTGTATATAGATGAAACTGGTCAGAGGCTGGTTGTTCATTTTGGTTAATATATGTTGGAGATCAAATGTAACAGCACTGGATCACTCAAACTTGAAGATTTCTGCTACAATTCTCAAAGCTACTCTCACCTTTATGTCACTGTTTTCTGGCTTGTACAATGCTGGGTCTTCCTGCTGTCCAGCTTTGTTGGGAACAGCAGTTAATTTGCTGTTTGAACACAGCCACTTGCTTTCCTTTACTCTCACTCACAAGATACTAATAAACACCTATACATGCACTTCACATCCACCTTTACCACCTATCCACTCTATATTATGATACCTTATTCATACCATCAATACATTATTAATACACTTTATTCACACCCACACACTTAATTCCCCACTATTACACACACATACACATTTGCACACAACCTCTCTCACATACTTGATTCCTTACTATATCACACACATACACATGCCGTACACTTATTTTCCTCGGTATATGTCTGCTCTTCCCTGCTAAAAACCACCAACTCTCCTCACTTTCTGTTTGCCAATTTGTACATTCTGCTTCTCTGAGAATCCCACAGTGCATTTTTTCCTTCCAAAATTCTTCTTTCTCTTCTTCCATCTACCTCGACAAACTAAAACTAGTTGAAATGCCAATATCACTTCCTTTTTTCCTCAGTATATTAACTTAGCACTTTAGTCTATAATTTTTTTGTTTTTTGTTTTGTTTTTGCTTGTGTCTAATTTATTGTCAACTAGTCTTTTCTGAGAGGTAGGTTTACATTAGGAAACTTGTAATCATGTGATCTGCCTAAGTACACTACACAATAAATATCTAAAATGTCCCATAGTTGTGATCTGTAATTTATAGTCAAGTAATCTAATAGTAAAAAGTATTTAACTGCTTTGTCAGAAATTCTCAAAAGAATAAATGTGGTATCAGATTAAGTGATTTAAGACTATAATAACATCCCTTTCTCCCAGAGAGTTTTTCTCCATCAAAACAGAATATAAAAACTGAAAACAAATCCTCTCCCAAAAGATGAAAACAAAATATAAACAAGAATATATACAAATAAACACAAATTGAATTTAATGTTTCATAGAAATTTTCAAATTTATTAGCAAGTGTACCAATATTTTAATTAAGTTTAGTATGCTTGTTTTCTTTGTTATTTTTTGTTGCATTTTATCAGAAATTTAAATTAATAAAGAAGAAAATATTTTGTTAAACACAGACAAGTCAAAATCAAGCAATGTAAATAATATATTTTTTTTTGCTTTAAATTAGCTTCCACAAAAATGATACTGTCATAGGTGACCATTAAATTCAAGCAAGCTAACCTACAGTATTACATTTTAAATTAATTTATGTATGCATATGTTTGGAAATGTGTGATTATAATGTAAAAAATAAAAATAATAATATTAATAAAGCAAAGATAAAAATAAAAAAAAAAATTTTTAATTCTCAAATGCAATATTATTATAATGTTGGTGATATTAATTTGCAGAAACCTTAAAAGGCAATATAAATAATACAGAAGTAAATAAATAAGTAAATAACAAAGCAGTGTCTTTTATACTATCAGTAAACAAATTAGGAAACATAAAAAAAAAAAACTTTGAAGATAATACTGCAGCAGCAGAAGGGGCAGGGAGAGAGAGTTACCCAGTAACTTTGAGTCAAATTCAAAGTAGGGGTTGGAGTGGGAGGATAAAAGTGCAAAAAAAAAATGGGAGAAAAAAAATCAAAACTTGGTACCGGAATGGATGGGTCCACAGCACTAAGCTATAATTTCCGGTACTTACTTGCATTTCTGGATTTTCTCCGTCAGCACACTCAGCAGAGACTCTTCCCTGTAGAGTTAGAAAATAAAGAAGCTCTAGAGAAAATTGTTGTGGCTCAAATACTTTGGAAATCCTTATCAATTCTACAGAGAATGGTTTTCGTTGTACTGCTTGCTGCTAATAATGTA
>JAOPJW010004870.1:88887205-88897829 GCA_027122535.1 Octopus maya
ATATACATGCACACACACAGAATCAAATTTGCTTCATATGCAATTACAAGATAATTGAATTATTCAGTTAATTCATAACTCTTCAAAACATCAAACTATTTAACATTAAATCTATGTAAAATTGACTGGTAACATGAATATGCAAATAAAATTAATTTTAGTTAACTGCATAATTTTTCCTGGTTTCTAGTAAAATAAAAAGAAGAAATGTGGCATAAAAGTGAAAACTTATTTGACTGGCAGCAAATAAAGTGATTATGGAAACTTCCATTATCATAATTAGTTAAAATTACAGTATTCGGTCAGCAATTCATCTTTATAAACAATAAATTTTAAAGAGTCAAATGTGTTTGAAGTGAATTGAAGTCAACTGAATTTCTGGTTAATGTATTTTTATCTTATTTTTAGTAGAGTAATAAAATTCTTTAATAAATTTTCATTTATTTTGCTATTTTCATTATTGCATACATTAACCTATGATGTTTGGTCTGCTCACTTGAGGTTGACTAGGGTCTAAACAATTTTTTTTCCTTTCTAATTGACATTAAACAATATCTCTCACATATTTTATTCTTAAGTAAAATGTTACTTAATATTGTGGTAAACATGCCACTGGATATATCCTGAAGTATTGTAGGAGATATTTAAACAAAAGCTAGAGGTGCTGACTTAAACAAATTTCTATTAAAACTGGATCTGACATATTAGCAGATCTCTGTTAAAGTCACATGGATATATAAAATAACTACATAATTTATCAAAGTCAGAAAAAGTATATATAATCAATTTAAATCAAAGCAAGCATGAAATATAAACATCATATTCCAATTCATAAGAAGTATGAATTTTCAAGGAGGCTTTTTCCAACCCGTTTCAATGAATAAATTGAGAGTATGTCTACTCTTTGCATTAATTGTACATTCTTTAACACCCACTTCAAATGTTAGTGTACAGTAGGTAGTGGGTAATGTATCATATTACCAATTAAAGGATTATGAGTTTTGTGTTAAACTGAGTAAAAATGCAACAGAAACTTAGGAAATTCTCAAGACTGCTTATAGATTAACTTGTATAAGTCAAGCATCAGTTTTCTGCTGCCACAAGAGGCCAGGCAAAACAAGTCCACCAAGAAGCTCATAATGATCCCCTTTTTTGACAGCAAGGGTATCATCTACATGTACTGGGTTCCTTCTGGCAAGAAGGCATCCAGTTGTAGAAACCTTGCCAAATCAGACTGGAGACTGGTGCAGCCGCCCAACTTGCCAGGTCTGGTCACACCATTCAACCCGTGCCAGCATGGACAACTGACATTAAATGATGATGATTGTTATTGTGTCAATGAGTACTTTGTGGAGGTTTTAAAGGAGTTCGAGAAAAAATTTTGTCACAAAAGGCCAGAGTACCTGCACTAGTCCACAATTCCATCCTGATAACCAACTCTTAGACAGAGATAGGCATTGAAACTGTCCTTCACCCTCTGTGACTTTTGGTTTTCTCCAAGCTGAAGGAGAAGATAAAAGAGTCTATGACAGGGGTCCTGAACACCTTCACTTTGGAGGACTTCCACAGAGCCTTCATGAAGTGGCTGGAGTGCTACAATAAGTGCATTAATAATTGCCTCTCTTGGAAAAGTCTCAAAACTTCTGGAATGTACCTTATATAACAGTTGTAGCAGCAACACAGAACAGAGCTGCTAAGAAGGTACTTTGGTAACTGCTAGCTGTGACTCAAATTCCATCTATGATATATTGGCATGGTTAAATGAGAATAAAATGATTGAATTTCCCTAGTTCCTCACCATGAATCTTAGCATTTAAAAGTATTTTTTATAGCCATGTTGGAAGAAGTGTACTGCATATGATCATTTAGAAAACTAGGTGTGAAATCATTAAATAAAATTAAGGAAGGAAAATATATCTTTGTTTTCTTTTAGTTAAAAAAAAGTTGATGAAACAAAATTTACCTTGGAAATATGCTTGGGCTACTGTCCAAGCAAAGGATGCCATTAGACCAAGACCTTTCTGGAACTCGTAAGTGATCTCAGGACCAAACTGTTTTATTTTTCTTTCCATCTGAGATGAACAATGAAATGATACCAGGCCAAATTCACATGGATCACCATAAAAGAATCCTGTTTCAAAGAAAGAATACAACAAAGTTTACTAATTCACTGATAAAGTTTGAATACTTAAAAGTCCCAAAACATCAAAATTTATTTTTGGCAAATGTACATGTATAATAAGCACTAAAAATGTGCAGACAATAGACTCCCTTAAATGCTCAAGGGGGTCATTAGAAGTAGTAGATAGCTTTTGTTACCTAGGCGACCAAGTTAGCAGTGGAAGAGAAAATTCTGAAAGTGTAGTTGCTAGAATAACAGGCTGGGCAAAGTTCAGAGAGCTTCTACCTTTGTTGGCAACAAAGGGCTCTCTCTTAGAGTGAAAGGCAAACTGTATGATGCCTGAATACGTACAGCTATGCTACATGGTAGTGAAACATGGGCTGTGACTACAGAGGACTTGCAAAGGCTTAAAAGAAATGAAGCTAGCATGCTCCACTGGATGGGTAATGTCAGTGTGCCCGCACAACAGAGTGTAAATGATTTAAGAGGAAAACTGGGTATAAGAGGTATCAGATGTTGTCTGCAAGAGAGAAGACTGCACTGGTACGGTTATGTGATGCTTGTGGATGAGAACAGTTGCATAAAGAAGTGCCAAGCTGTAATTGTTGAGGGGAACCTGTAAAGGGGGAGACCCAAGAAGACGTGGCATGTAAAGAGCACCCAGCACACTCTGTGAAGTGGCTGGCATTAGGAAGGGCATCCAGCCGCAAAAACCATGCCACAACAGACAACTGGAGTTTGGCCAACTCCTGTCAAACCATCCAACCCATGCCAGTATGGAAAATGGACGTATGACGATGATGATGATGATGTATAATCTTACTGTAAAATTAAACCAGCCCTGAACTGTTGAAAAGCAAGTGTATACTACCACAATCAAAGATTTATTTTGTAGTAAGATTATATATGTTCAAACACATAAATATACTTTGATATATTAAAAACTATGTTAACATTTCCTTAATTTTATGCAAGACCATATATCATTAAATATCATATATATATATATATATATCATTAAATATCATATAAAAGAAAGAGGTAATACCAATAATCTTTGCAGGCCCTCCTAGACCAGTGAGCTTGATGCCATTAAAGTTCAATTTACACTGTTACCGGTCAACATTTAGGGTTGGACACAATAAGGATGACAAAAGGTGGAGAGAGAGCGAATCAGATGTGCTTAGGTGGAGGAGGTGCTATAAAGCTAAAAAGATATTTGCAATTCCATCTGACCAAAACAACCATAAGTTCAAATCATATGACCATAAACTGTGTTATCCATATCAGGGCACATAACTCAGTGCTAAAATGCTTAATTGACAACAAAACAATTTCTACTCCTACTTTGCAATTAAGTAGTGTTTAGAGGTAGGAAGAGTAACAACCTGTAAAACTAATTGCTCCAACAAACAAACCTTCTCATCTATGCAAACGTTGATGTGAAACGAAAATACATTTAATCTTTGATTGTTTTCCTACAGATGGCATCTCAGTCATTTAATTTTTTAAATATACTAAATAACTGAAGCAAACTTTTAACATATTTATTGCTGGACATGATTTACTACGTTGGCTGTTTAGAAAAAAAGAGAGATGCTGATAATATAATCATCAACTGGGAGGAGAGAACTGTGTTGTGTCTTGTAGAAGGCTAGCTGTGGTAAATAGAGTGAGAGTGTCCAAAGTTGTTTCTTGCTCAAGATGGTCAGTCTGAGTGCCCAATGTGGTCTGGCCTTAGTGGTTTGCCTTCCTTAAGTATCCAGGTAATCTATGCAAACGCCTAAGGCTATCTGGTCTTGGCAGTCTGTCAAAGCCATCTGGACTTAGCAGTGTGACTGAGTTAGGCACCAAACGGTTTTTAAAGGGTGAAAAGGGAGTGATTTAAGATCATTCCCTCCCCTCCAACTCCTATTTCACAATCACAAAAGGTGATGTCACTGTTTGTAACTCAAATGGTTAACTCCCTATCTGTAGCAACAGCTCAGTATAGCTTTGAATACATTTCAAACACACATACACTTATGAATTTTTTAAAAACTTGTCTACCAAATTTCCTTACAAGTGTGCGGGATGCTTTTATGTGGTACCGCACAGGCACTTATATGTGGTACTGCACAGGTGCTTTTATATGGCACCACACAGGTGCTTTTATGTGGTACATGGGTGCTTTTACACAATGTCGCACGGGTGCTTTTACACAATGCCGCACAGGCACTTTTACATGTTGTCACATGTAACAATGTTGACAATTATATCTGTGATGATGGTGATTGTACAAATCTAAATTTGATATATTACCTGGTATACAAGTATTCTTCACCTTTTCATTTTGTTGAGATAAATCACTTGGCCAGTAGCAGAACTGTGAATATTCACTCTCAGTACACAAAGGGCTGTCCCAGGGAACAAACTACAAAGTGAAAATCAATTTAAACAAACCATCAGAGAATTACATTAATTCAGAACAAGGAATATTATGTTAAAATACACATTAGTTATAAGAGTATCAATCACTGAGTGGACAACTAAGTGAGAGGTAAGTGGTTCAAATCCTGACAATAACATTGCATATCATTGTGTTTCTGAGTAAAACACTTTATTCATCAAATCTAAGCTACTGATAATAAATATCAGATCATCTAGGAATGTTATGATGCAGTGATATACAAGGCAGAATTTATCTAATTCATGCCATGAAACAAGAGTTAAGTAATGACTCTTAAAACTCTTCAGAGTTTGTTTTGAAGAATGTACATTAACATTTTTATGAAGGAGGGGATGTTGGGTATATTGTTAAATTTTTGAAATTTTTGCTTTTATTTTCTGTAGTGTATGTAATAAGATACTCCTCCCTTCTGTGAAATACAATGGTGTAAAAGAAAATAGGAATGAGATTGTTACTGTTGTTTAGGCTGAAAATTAAATTAATAAAATTGAAGTATCTATTTCAGTGTAACTAGAGTTTACAGCGCCCACCCATTGTGTTTCCTCATAACATTTCTTTTTTTTAATACAGAAAGACTATACTTTTTAAACCATTTAATTATTTGTTCATGATCATTGCACATGATGGTGTTAGATAAGACAAACAAGGTGCATTGCAGGATATCATACAGAATACTTTCATTAATGCTATTACAATATATTTCCAATTTGAATTGTAGTGGTGAACTTAGAAATGCTTTCATAATGCCCACCAATTTCATGTTGATAATAAGCAATATCAATCAAGACAATACAATAGATTCTTTTTATGTTATGCAATGATCATAAGCTAGTTATTGAACTACATAACCATAATCTGCAAAACATATCTGCAAAATTTCATTAAAAATATGCATTATTTAATAAAGTTATGAGGAAACAAGTTCGAAGGAACACTAAACTATTGTTATTGTCTTTATTTCTAAAAACAGAAAGTCTGTAGTCATTGTTTAGTCCCAAATCAACTTTGATCAAACAGACCTCTGATGAAAGGTGTTTCAACCTTAACCATCCCTTAGAAAATGTTTCAGGGTTTGATTTGAGGAGCAGTCATCTGCTGTTTCTAGCAGGTAAAACACCTGCATAGAGATTTCAGGAGTATTAATGACATGACTAAAATGGCTATTTCTAGAAACTGAAACAGGACCATATGTTCAGCAGTCCAGTAGCATTAATCTTACTCAGTCTGACATTTAAATTTGAACATCATTGTGCTTTGCTTGTCAGTGAATATTTTACTGCAAAACAAAGTTATGAGTTAACAAAGAAACCACCATCTGATTGCTTGACATGCTGGAAATAGAAGACAAATTCCTTTAAATGACACCTTACCATCTGCTTTCGTTTCCATTAGTTTTGAAAATAATAAAATATTTAATAAAACAACTTTATCATTAGTAATCTCATGTCTGGAACATAAATTAACATGAAATTTACAGAGCATGTTTTAAGTCATATCACTTTAAATTTGTATCATAGAATAAGGGTTAAAAAGAGTTTTAAAACATTAAATAATATAGTCCTAGATATGCAACAAGAAGGTCACAACTGGAACACCTTTAATCACAGTCACAATGAGTGACTGAAAAAAAAATCTGCCCATCTTCTGGCCCAACAAAGTGTCGAAGAAGGAGCTGAGCCGCAAAACTGGTTACAATAATGTGGTCTTTGAAATATTGAGATCAGCAGCAAAAATGGCTTGGCTATGCATTCAATATTAAACCGAGGGAAGATACCAAAGGTAGGATTAAAATGAACACAAGCTGGAAAGTGAAAGCTTGGTCGGTTAAAGAATACCTGACAGGACAGGTGAACGTGAACTGAGATCAAAGTATTTCATATGGGACAATGCAGGGAACTATTAAAGACCGGTCTGAATGACGCTTAATTGTAGAAGCTGTGGTATGACGTCAGTGGCTGGGGAGGCTGACTGGAAGGGCGAGTTGACCGGAAGGGCGAGTTGACCGGAAGGGCGAGTTGACCGGAAGGGCGAGTTGACCGGAAGGGGAAACAGCGGTGAGGTGAAGACGTCTGGAAGCGAGGGTCTAGGTTTGGGACAGGCAGCTGCTATTTCTAGTGTTCTTCGGGTCGGGCGAACTTCAAGGATCGGATACCGCAAGGCAGACTCGCAGTCGAGGGAAGGAAGACTGAGGTAAGGCGATTACATTTTCTCGTACGCACACACCACAGAAGCATTGCCTCTCAACAGGGAAGATGAAGGTAAAATAATAATATATAGCAAAATAACATTTACACGCATAAACATTTTTCCCAGACAATGTTTATAGTGGGGTTTTTTGGGGTTTTTTTTTTTTTGGTAGTGTGACCTTTCGGTCAGCAGATATGATTGCATGTCTGATCAAGCACCGCTAAGCAAACATACGATCAAAGGCATTCCAGCCGTGACATTCAATTCTATTATTCAGATACAGTGTATCTAGGACTATTCTATCATGTGTCCTTCCTTTTTAAAGATGGCAGAGTGTAATTCGAGTGAAATATGGCTGTTATTTCTTGCATTCTTACTGATATGCGTATAAAGGCGAGGGAAAACGGGGTGCAGAATATTTTTTAAAGTAAGTTATTTAAATGTAGTTATGTCTACATAGAGGTCATCGAAAGAAAGAGAAGGATAGCGTGTAAAACAAGAATACACACACAGTATAAGTGTTTGCGTGTAGGAAATAAAAGTGTATATGTATTCTTTATACATACCGGCATAAGAGGCTTTTCAGTGCGGATTTGAGAACAGATGAAGTCTGTGTTAAAACGGCTGTACATTTTATGTAAAAACTGCTTTTCCCTATTCATCCTTAATACGTAGGGCTTCATAGGAAAACCGTAACGGTCCCAGAATGCCCGGACTCGAACATTTTCTGCAAACTGGCTAGTCAATAGATAAGGGTAATCAGGAGCTAGAACCGAGAGCAAACAATTGATAATTTGTTCAGTTTGGAGAAATGTTACGTTACTAGGGTCCGTTTTATTGTACTTTGTATATTTTTTGTTTCTGTCAATAAGGAAATTTTCAAATAAAATTACCCTTTCAATTAACGGTTTTATACGCTGTAAATAAGCCATCGCCTCTTCTTCCATTTGTTCATAAACTTCAGGCATTCCAGGAGCCATGTGAGTTTTGGTCACGTATTGTTGATATTCAAAAGACCTGGGATAATGCTGAACTGAGGGACATTTCCAAGTAACTTCTGGAGATGGTGATAACATTTCGAAACGATCTTTTAGCTTCAACTGCGGGTCTTTTAACTTGCTTGATTGTTCCCAGATTGACCAAGATCTCTTTTCGCTCATGTTACCCCATGATCCTGGCGGCCATCTCGGTTTGATTGGTGGATATTGAATTCCTTCATCAGAAATTTCCTCTGAAGTATTTACTGATACAATACTACTAGCATAACGATTATTTGAGTGGAAAAAAGAGGAGAATCTGGAGCAAGATCGACACGACCTCGAAAGCATGAGTGATGGCATCGCCATTTTGACATTGAAAAAATATTTCAAGGGACGTAACTCTAAAACACTTTATCGAGTTAAAAACGTGAGAAGTTGGTGCTTGGAGCTACTAAATTTGAGTTACTAAACCTTGTGGTTTTAACTCCATATCACACCGGAGTTAATTTACTCTTTAATACTTCCAATATTTTAAAGAGCCAAGTATATAGTCGTAACCAATATTTAGAGCCAACTGGATACCAACAAAATACATGTTAGCACGGTTTTAGAGCGCAATCTGCCCGTGAATTTCAAGAATTGGAAAGAAAATTGGGACAAAATGATTAGTGTAGACATAATAATTATAGCTTTTACTAAAGCCTTCGACGCTGTATCATTTAGGAAACTTATATACAGATGTAAAACAACAGAATCAACATTAGAACTCAAGAATGAATAGGGGCCTGATTGAATGTAAGAATGATACAATGGCAGTAAACAATAGAGTGAATTACACTTGAGCCTGTGATGTTTGACTGATGTCTGTCATTCAAATAGAACTTACAAAAGTCAAATTTCAAGACCTCAAGTTTTGTGAGGCTCAGTCAATTAGGTATTTTGTTGCTCACCAGAATGAGGGTAATGGATGAAGTGGGTACCAATAATATATTGAAATGGAGCGGGGGTGTAGTCATCATCATCATCATCATCATCATCATCATCATTTAACGTCCATTTTCCATGCTAGCATGGGTTGGACGATTTGACAGGAGCTGGCTAGCCTGAAGACTACTCTAGGTTTCAGTGTCTGTTTTGGCATGGTTTCTATGGATGGATGCCCTTTCTAACACCAACCACTTCATAGTGTGGACTGGATGCTTTTTATGTGGCACTAACACAGGAGAGGTCAGTTTTGGCATGTTTTTTTTACAGCTGGATGCCCTTCCAAACGCCAACCACATTACAGTATGAACTGGATGCTTTTTACATGGCACAAGTACTGGCGTAGCACCAGCAATGCTATCACACCAGCAATGCCATGGCACCAGTATTTAAATAAATAAAATGCTTATTCTTACACACAATTGACATTCTGTAATTGAATCAGAGGATTGACCCTATTGAGCAAGTTTCTTCCATCATAACCTCAAGCATTGGTAGTGAAATTTGGCTAATGGAAACTGTGTGGATGGAAATTGTTGAAAGCACTATTCTTGTTTTTATGTGGATGAATTAATACATCATCTTGTTTTACACAACCACTTGACTCTTGAGTGGACTTTAGCAGAGTTCATTCTGTTGCAAGCATTCTGAACCCAGTCTCCTGTTTGAGGAATCTTCCTCATTAGCCTTGTGGATCCTGAAAGAGATCATGGGTGTTGCCTCTCCTTTTCAGACTAAGTCACGTCTCACACACACACACAGTTCATACTGTGCATAATTGCATGTGTGTGTGACACTTCTTATTTGGAATGTGGTCAAGCACTCACAGTTCTCTACCAGTCTGGCAATGCAGTCAGTAACATGTGAGCCCTTCCATTCTTCAGAAGATTAATTGTAAGTAAAAACAATGAACATTCTTGGGGGAAGACTCTAGGTGTTGATAAAGGTTAATTGAACAGAGGACTTTCAGCCAGGGAACAATGGTCAATTTCTAGACAATTATTTGCTTTTCAGCATTACGGGAGGAGTTACTGGTTCAGCTGGGCCCTTTTGAGACACATGCTGAGTAACAAAACCATTCTGCATGTTCTTGTTTAGTTCCAACAGTGTCTAAGCAATTCTGACTCAGGAAGTTGTGCAAAAACAGCTGTGGTCAAGTGAAGGATGAATATCACCAGCTCTATTGGCCAAGTCCATCTTGAGGATTGTCTTGCTATATTTCTTCAGCTGGAAAGGAAAGGCAGTTCTTTTTTTTTTTTTTTTTTTTTTTTTTCTGTCTGGTAGTTTTAACGAAACCGGTTGTATGGATAACACTGAAAATATTGTGTAGACATTTTAGTCTTCAGCTAAATCCTCCTCAACACCTTTAATTTCACTTGGATAGATTAGGGAGGTGCTCCCTTCCAATAAATTTTCTGAAAGGCAGGTGAGAATGGTGAGTATGGTCTGAATGAATGGGATTACCCTCCCTGAAACTCTCATCGGTTGAAGAACACTGCTGGGAGGGGGCACTTGCCTTTTGATAATAAGGATTCCCCAGAACACCTTTGAGGTTCCTTCATCTTCCCCACCCCTATGTTGTTCTCCTCGCTGTTAAGGTGTTTAATGTAATTGCTTTTTGTTTTTCATTTGGTTCTACTTAACCTCCTCCTCTCCTCCCACCATTTCCTTGTCTTGTTCTTGTACTTCTTCTCTTCTACTGCCCTTGTGACAAATAAAGGAAAGATCATTATCATCATCATCCACTGCCATACTACACCCCACTCCTCCACATCATCATTAAGTTTATGAATAAGCAAAAAAGAAAAGCATTGAATATATTTTAAATATTTTTATTTGTCTTTCTGTGATTGAGATAAAAATTCAGCTGAGATCAACATTGATTTCCATTTCTTTTCAATC
>JAOPJW010004870.1:88945009-88955761 GCA_027122535.1 Octopus maya
TTCACCAGTCCTCAGTCGAGCCGTCCAACCCATGCTAGCATGGAAAGCGGACGTTAAACGACGATGATGATGATGAAGAGTAAACAATATTTGGGTTACAAGCCATTTATTAAGATGTGCAGCATAAACACCATGTTTGGAGGCATATAGGACTTTTTTTTTTTTTTAAAGTCTCAAAAAAATAATTAAGAAAAGCCATCCCAGGTCCTATTGTATTTACTCTGGGAATAAGGAAAATGACAAATTTACCAACAATGTATTTACTCATGACAAAATGATTTTGAGTTTTATTTACTTGTAACAGAATTACCTAGTAATAAATTTATTATTTAATAAAATAACACAATGTATTCACACACAATTAACTAGACAAAAGTTAAAAGTCGTGATATCACACTTACTGAAACAATACTTAATGGCAAGTGTAATATTTAGGCCAACCCCCAGCTCACAGTTGAAGTTATTTTCTGCCACTAAAGAGGAAGTGAAGTCTCTGTGGTGCAGGGTTTTCACAATCATGTGACTTCACATGGAAGGTAACTAGAGAGTCCTTTGCTAGTACAACAAAAGGAAAAGGGAATAGTTCATTTATGATAAAGGAGACTTCAGGCAGTTTTTCTTTGAAATAAGTAAAAGCTGTGAAAGACTTCATGTCAAATATTAGCAGGAAGCTGGTACCCTGTTGAAGTTCAGGGGTTTATTTTCTAATCAATCATATGTATTCTCAAGACAGGCAATATGAAGCAAATATGTAGGAAAGAAGATGTGATATAGTAGTGATATATGAATATTGAATGAGGAGCAACTGTGAAAGCTGGAGATAGGCAACTTGAGCACAATCTGTTAGATATGTATAATGTTCATTTGCTTGAAAAGTGCAATGGAAATACTGGATGAAAAAGTACCATAAGTTATCAGTGGAAAATAACAAACAGGCGAAAGGAAGAAATAGAATGAAGTAGTGAGATCAGATATCAGGCTAGTGGACTTCGCAAATGAGAATACAAAAGCCCAAAATTCATGACAATATGCTAATTCAAAGGCCTCTATAACATATGCCAGTATGGAAACAGCCATTAAGATTTTGATGATAAGACTATCCACAAGAAGAAAGATAAGGTAAAAGGTTCTTATAGGAGGAAATTATTATTGTCCTTAAAACAAACAGGAGAAAAATTCAAATAATGATTGACAGTTGTGGTGGCATTTAGTGCCTCAGATCTGATCAAGCAAACTTATGATCAAAGGTATTCATTCTAGCCACAACCACCCAGTCTTTTTCCTGTGCAGGTAACCCAAAGTTACATTAGCTAATCGGTCCTTTTGTAAGACAGTAGTGTGTGATTAGAAAGTAGTGTGAAATTAGATGGCTGCTATTTGTAGCAGATCAAGCAACCATGTAAGTGCTCCCTTATTGGCTTGTTGACAGTTATGTTTGTAGCTGAACTAACTTATCTGCAACCAACCACTTCCACTATCCTTTGTTAAATAAGAATTTTCATATTATTGTAACAAGCTATATATATATATATTAGACTTCTCAACAGACAATTATCATATATTTTCATTAAATCTCTGCCAAGATGTGTGTGAGTACACACACATGCATGCAAACAATTGTTTGTGCATGTATAAATATATCTACACTCACACCCACGTACGTAAAACAGTTAAATATATGCTTAAGTACATAGAGCTACATCAGCACGTGTTCATAAACTTATTACTCATGCACATATACATAGAAAATATACTGCCTATACACAGACATATCAGTTTCTGATAATTGATTCTAAGAGTTTAAAAAAAAAGTGCCCTTAAGCCAAGCAACATTGTGACCTACTGATGTGAAGAAAGGTAAATGACTTAGAAAGGATCAAAGTACTGAGCAGCAAAATATGAACAGCAAATTTAACTGTTTTACAGACATCTGAAATAGCTTTTCAGAAGATAGTCAGAAGGGAATTTCCAAACTATAGATGGAAGGCTTAATTATATGCCACAGACCTAATTATATATGGTGTACCTATTAAAAGCATTAGATCTAAATCAGTTTAACACCATGATTTGGGCCTTGGATGCATTCACACAGCCCACTCTTACATTTACATCAAATCTCTAGTTTAAGAACAGCTGCTTCCTACAATAGCAATCCATGTGTCCTGGTTTGCTCATCCTTTTCCCATTAGTTATGGATGTTGCTCTTCCTTCTCAAGAAGTCAAAGACTTCGATCAAATAATATCTCTAACTATTCAGGAACCTTCAAAATAAACAACAAGTAATGCAGTACGATCGTTTCATGCAACTCCACTTAATTGAACAATGCAATCATTACATCAATTTAAAATGCAGGATCCTGTTTACTTAAACTCCATCTGCTAAACTGACTCCTATGCAACAACAGAACTAGAGAGAAAAACCTAAGTGAAAGAAATGTTATTTAATTTAATGTCTTCCTTACCAATCTGTCTAAAACTACTCCTGCTCCTATGGATACCAAACTAACTACCCATCTATATTAAAATGTTTGTATTTTAAAACTTCTAGAATCCATTATTACAGACATGAAAATACTAGATTTAAACAGGTAAAAGAGCCACCATAATTTTCAGTTGGAATTTTTTGAGGTAGTGTTATAAAAACCAGCTTAATATACCAATACATAACCAATATTAATTAATCTTCTCAAATTCCTTTGAAGCATAGAGGCAATCAGTCTTGTTCAGAAATAGAATGAAGAGTGTAAAAAAAATTATGGAAAAAATCTGGGCTGGAAAGTAAATTGTCTCCCAACAAACTATGTTATTGCTACTACAATGGTTTCTGTACCTTCGTCCTACCTACCTCCACCCAACACAGCTATACTATATCTTCCCTCCCCTAGCCACTATGCCTGCTCATTCCTCCCCCCAAACCTCATCCCTCTGAAATTCCCTGCCCAACTGATTTTTTTTTCTTTCTTTTCTTGCAGCCACTGGCTTACAAATATTCTAACTCAACATCTGTATTAATCTCACCAGTTTCAAAGAAACTGCAGCAGAAAGCCATAAGCATTGCTTTTCCTAACTATAAAAGTATTTATTTTGCAAATAAAAAAAACATAAGCATTAAAAAACACAAAAAAAAGCCCAATAGATATGGATGGTTAATCAAGTTGATGGTACATGGTGAAAGGCAATTTCTTTGTCAGAAGTAGACGGGGAAAGACATCCTGTAATTGATTGGATCATAAACATTCCAGCATTCAGGGTGTGCCAGACAAGAGATTAAAGAGTCATTGGAAAAATAAATAAAATAACACTTGAGACATCAGGATTCTCATCCTGTCTTCATTTCCAGCTAGCAGTTGTTGCTAACACTAAACCACCAGACCTTCCTTGTAGGGTTTTATTTTCACTCTCGCCATTACAACTACCATTGTCTTCCTATACCACAAGTGTTTATGTACATGTATACAAGTCATACACTTAAACAAATAAAATGGAGAATTAAAAGCTATTAGGTAGACAATTATGTCATGAATTGTATCTAATACATACACAGATCTTCAAATTAGAAATCAGCTAATTGTCTGATATATATTGCCATAGATACTGAGGGTAATGAAGGAGCTAAACACTAAATTGAAAACAATACAATAAAACATGATTATTTACAAGCTGAAGTACTTCACACTTCCTCAAGTTCAAAAATAGTTTCACTATGAGCAAAAAACACACACACATATATGTAGAAAACACACATGCACACACATTTTACATCCATTTGTCTATGATTACATTGATAGGATGGGTTATTTATTTGTTTGTTTGTTTTTAGCAATTACTTTTATAACCGGATGCTAGCAGAGGTACAACAGAGTGACCATAGTTATATGGAACTCTTGGTTACATATGTGCTTAGTAGTCTAGCAACAAATTAACTTCAGCCATCATTGCATCTAATCATTATGATGCACTTTGTAATTATCCGCCACATAAAATAAATATATATAGGAATGGATGTGAGGCAAGAAGTTGGTTTTCCAACCTCATGGTTCTCGGTTCAGTCCCAAAATGTGACAAGTGTCTTCTATTGTAGGCTTGGGTCTACCAAAGTGGATTTGGCAGACAGAAACTGAAAGAAGCCTTTTGTGTGTGTGTGTGTGCACGTGTGTGCGCGCGCACACACACACACACACACACACACACACACACACCTGTATTTGTCCCTCACCACTGCTTGTCAACAAGTACAGGTGTGTTTACATACCCACAACTTGGCAGTTTGGCAAAAGAAAACAATAGAATAAGTACCAGGCTTTAAAAGATAAGTACTGCAGTCTATTCATTTTCACTAAAATTCAAGGCAGGTGCACCTGCATGGCCACAGTCATTAGACTGAAACAGGTAAAAGAACCCATGTGGTGCCATGTAAAAGCATCCAGCACACCCTGTAAGGTGGTTAGCATTAGGAAGAGCATCCAGCCATAGAAACCATGCCAAAACAGATTAGAGTGTAGCTACCCAGCTTTGGTTACACTGTCCAACCCATGCCAGCATGGACAACAGATGTTAAATGATGATGATGATGATATATACAGACAAGACACGGTCTTCCATCTTGTTGGATGATGTTGAACCAACCAACCAACTCAACTCAACATGGAAAACATGCATAAAATATTAAATTTTTGTTTAGTGTTGAGTGTTGGAAAAAACAAAAAAGATTACTCGATGCATAGTAGAGATTGATGATATATTTTATTTTGGCTGAGTCAGTCTCTTACTACCTTGAGTTTCACCTGTGGGTGCACAAGGTCTTCAAGCAAGTCATGGCTATTGTAACTTGCCTGGAGACCCTGTGCATTCACAGGTGATACTCACATTAACAAGAGACTGACTTGACCAAAATTATATATATTACTGTCAGAAGGAACAGAATGCATGGCTCTTGCAGACCCTCCAAGACTGATGAAGTTCATGCCATTAATTAATGTTTCATTTCAACTGCTGTAGGTCAATACCTACAAGAAAGACATGAGCAAGGAGGAGATTCCAAAGAGATGATGTTCTGAAGAAGGACTGGAATTAATATTTAGTGTGGAGAAAGGGGAGCTGGATGTACAAAAGGTGACAAGAGATGGCAAGATGAGTGGATCAAGTAATCCTGAGAGCTGGAGGTAAAAGATCAGATAGATCTATGAAGTAGAGACCATTATAATAGAGATTGAAAAGACAGAAAGAGAGATGATAGTACACCTGTGTGCCAGAGGCAAGAGTGTGTCTGTTAGTGATGGGATGCCAATCAACTGAATGGCTCTTTTTTGGGTGTGTTCTACAATGTCAGTGTGTATAGCAGCATCATAATCCCAAATGTGGACACCATATTCCATTGTGGCCTTCACCCAGTCTTGTAGAATGTCAACAGCTGTTGGGAGCTGAAATATCTTTTGGCCCTAAAGACAAGTGCTAGTCTTAAGGATGCAGTCTTAGCTGTGTTAGGATATGTTAGGATGTGCCAAGAGGTATCCTTGGTGCTAGTGAAGCCAAGCATTTGAAGCACGTGGAGGCGCTAGCTGAGTGCCACTCATGATTTAGAGGGAAGATGGTGCAATAATGGTTTTTATTTTGTTTTTGCTTTGCTATGAGTAATGTTCGAGTTTTTTGCTGTTAAGACAGATTCGGCATGGCCTGATCGGAGGATGTTCTCAACGATGTTTATGGAACAGGAAAATAAAAAGAATGAAAAGGATGCATTATCTCTTTACAGGTCTAGGAACCAATCCCAAAATCACAATACTACTGAATGCAAGCTTTGTTACTTCACTCACTTATCAGACAATATTTTGGAGTCAGAGCCCATTTTGTCGAAGCAGACTTGAAGATGAGGATGGACCAACCATTTTAATTCAGTATAAAAACTGAACATTTGTATTAGAATTCCAACTTTTATATTATCCAATATAGCAGAGTTGTTATATTTTGGGCACATCCACTATTCAGGGCTAATATCAAATGTACTCAGATCTTAAAATATACTTCAAGATTTCCTTCATAGTTTAACTTTGAGCACCCAACATGTTTCACCTCACTATACCAAGTACTAAGGACAATGGTGATATTTCCTGATGCTTATTTTCTTGGATTTGTTTTACAAGAAATTGTCATTCTTTTAAGTAGAATTTTAGTCAAGATAGTTATTTTTTTAAATTTCAGCAGACATGATAAATACATTGAAATATTTTATTTCTTCTTAAAGAAAAATGAAACATTAACCTGATTAGCAATTCAGTTTCAAATTTTGAGCTTTGTCACAATACCTCATATAATTATTAACAAGTCAGAAGTGAAGTAGACTAATGGAATCCTGCATGATTCATTCATTTCTATTAAAAATTCTGAAAATGTTTCTGTAACTACTAACCAAATGAAGGTTAGGTCATTATAAGCCTATGAATGCATCAGTAAATATTTAGAAGATTATGAAACAAAACTACTTTACAGCAGAGGATGATGGAAAATTAATCTTCCAACAAGATTTGAGAAAAATAAGTTATTTGCTACGAAATTTTCACTGAAAGAAAGATGTTTCTTCTATCCAAAAATGAACTCAAAATTTTCTATAGTTTTATGAAGTGAGGATTAAAAATGACCAAGTACATATGATTTATAGTATTGTTAATGATATTTTATAATAAACTTGTCGACAAAGTGCTTAAATTATTCCATATAAAAATTACCACCACCCTACTAGCATAAAACTCTTCATGAAATGACCAATGACATTACATCATCATCATGTCCATTGTCCTAAAAAAAAAAAAAAAAAGTGTAACTCATAATTTGAAACAAAAGACTGGCAGAATTGTTAGGAACATAAAAAAAATGTCAATGTATCATTCAATTCTCAGTTCAAATCCAACCATGCTCAGCTTCACCTTTTATCTTTCCTTGAGATCTACTAAAAGTACCAGTTCAATACTGAGATTGATGCCATCAGCTATACTTCCCTAAGATGGGATCATGAGCTCATGTACAATCAGATATCATTACTACAATGTAGCAGCCATAAACAAACCAAGAAATAATCATTAATTCTACATAGAATCAAGCTCACAAATCAAGTGACTTCTAAATACAGAAAAAAAAAGTCCTTAAACTTTTATGCATAATAGTCAGATTCACAATGCAAGAAGGCACTAAACAGATGTAACAGAAAATACATTTTTCATATCGTAATTAAAAAAAAGAATTTAAAATACATTTTCAATTGCCCGGCTCTTAGTAATTTCTTTATTTCACACACTACTTAGTCTAGCAGTTTTACTAAGCATGATATGTCATATATATAAATAAGCTAAATAGCTAACCTCTGAATGAAGTAATTAACACCTACTATCTCACAAACAGTGGTTACATCTACATTTAAGTAACAAACCTGTATGCTGAGCAGTTAGTTCTATAGCTTCTTAGGTGTCTCTTGAGAGCTTTGAGAGATGTATGCGTGTGTGCCTAGACTCTTCATAGAAGGTTTCTCTATGTGAAGTTCATGATAAGTCTAAAACTCTCCACAACTGCTGTCACGATACTTGTGACTTAATATAGAATCATGACAGAGAATGATGAGTTACACACTTAACAACATAAAAAACAGATGGCAACAACACTTTCAGCTTACTCTTTGCAAAAAAAATAAATAAATAAAATGGAATTGCCAGCTATAATTCTGTACAATAAACTCCATTTAATAGCAAATTTGATTTGCTAACAACACTCTTCTGGATTTTATGCAGTCAATAGTTTGCCACTAAAGCTTCTATTGTATGATGTAATCATAGAAAACACTTGATAATCACCAAACTGACAATGTTTTTTCATTAGTAAGACACACCATTTATAACTTATCGTTCTAAACATTTTCCCCCCATTTCTCATAACTGGGTCACTTTTTAATTTTCCTAGATCTAAACTTAAAGCAGAATATTTATAAAAAAAAAAGGTGTTTACCTTCCCCAAAATAAAATCTCTCAAGATATTTTGTAATTGGAAGTGAGGTTAGCATTTTGTGTGTTTGTTTCATTTTTTAACTTTAATTTTTCCCATTTTATTAAAGCCTGAGAAGATTATATGAATTCATCTATTTTTATTAGTTACTATCACAGAAACATTTCAAAACAGCACCCCTTTAATTCCATCTGCCCCGGTAGCACCTTTTTTCTCTTTTGTTTCAAATAAAATTAACTAAAATAAGCAAAATATAAAGACTGGGGGTTGAAAAGCACCAATCAAATTATTGAAATGGAATGAATGAATTGGCTAATTAGAACTTTAAAAAATTCCAGGATAATGTGATAAATGAACATACAGGAGACTAAAATTTGAATCAATACTCCATCTTAAAATATTTAGAACCATACTATTTTTGTTCTTCCAATTCAGTTGTTAAAGTAGAAATAATAAAGAAATCAATATGTACTAACAAATAGGTGTTGTTAAACACTAAAAAAATCAGAAAGAAGTTATCCTAGCAATTAACTTACTACTATCACAACTACCAATAAATAGTCTTAAATATTAAGGGACAGCAAAATTCCAGTTATGCCACTGTCTTAATGGGAGAATGTTAAACATCTAAACTCTACTTCACTAAAAGCAATGTTCTAATCACAGTTTCATAATACCAACAGAAGCAATATAAAAGAGGAAAAGAAAGAAAAAAAATCAAATATATTAACTACAAGATTAGCAATTAAGTGTAAATTTTTGACCTGTACTGTAAATGTTAGGGGGAAATCCTAGCCATGTTAATAAAAGATTCATCTAAAAGGTTTTCAGGTCATAACCTGAATTAGATTTTAATGTTATCTGTCAGAATAACATATTCATAAATGAGTTTGGAACACCAGTTAATACTCCCTCTCACAGATGTTACATGATTACTGAGCTTAAGCTGATGAGGAATTCAATGAAATGAGTCAAAAATAGAAAAAATTCAAATGTTGAATGAAATATTGTGATAATCACCTGAAGCAGAAAAATGGGGAGGTGGGGGTGTTAAAAAAATAAACAAACACACTATAGGGCATCTGAATGATTACTATATTAACTTTTTTTGTTAAACGCAATGCCTATTTATTCACATTATTTTGAATTAATCATGAATTATCTTGTACCTTCAAGATTTTGATGATGTGGTAGTTTATTTTTAGAATGACATTGTAAGGTAGCTGTGAGAGGTCTGATCTGGCCAGGTTGAACATAAAATAGATACAATATTTTGACCACCTATGACCAATTTAAATGTTACAGGGTTAAACTATTATTGTTAGAGTAGTGGGCTGGCATAATTGGTAAGGAGAAAGATATTTGCAAGGATATTAATTCCATCCCTTTGTGTTCAGAGTTCAAACACTGACATAATTGACTTTGCTTTTCATCTTTCCCAGGTCAATAAACTATGCACCAGTCAAGTGTTGGGATAGATTTAATTAACTATATACCCTCATCCAATTAATTATTGCCTTGTGTTTTAGTCAGAAATTAAATTACCACTTTTACATCAATGAAAACAGGGTCTCTAAATTTATTTGTGCTATTTTTTAGCAATAATGATCCTTTGAACACCTCCAAAAAATCTTACAAAATATTTTTTTAATATAAAGAAGGTACAATAAGTGACAAATACCAAACTATCTTAAGTAAGGATATAGAAGACAGGAGTCTGAAAATTTAGAGTTATTGTATAATGCTCTAAATATTTATTTATCAGCGACAAAGTATTAATACCGAAAGGTAATATTTATCCATACTTGAATGTGGATGTTCTGTTAGAACAAGCTATGCTGCGGTAGTTACCATGAGAGAAACTTTCATATTGGCTTTTGGTCCAAAATACACTCTTGTTTATACTGCTAACAGGGAGGTAAGTCCACACAACCTCCAGCACTGAGATCACCAGATCATGTGATTTTGACCATCCTTGGTCTCATAAATGATAGACACTTAACCACTAGAGGTAGCAGTTATTCATCTCCTTGCCAGCAATATATAGAATAACAATGCTGGAACAGATGCTGTTGTCACGATTAGCGAGTGAGCTTGTTAAAAAACATTAAAAATGTTCTAAATAGGATATTACTATTCAAATGAAAAATAGCAACTCTACAAGTCAGTATTAGTAAAAGCATCTAGGCCAAAGATACTTGATCTAAATATTTAGAGAACCATAAAATACTTGATCCAAATATACATATACTCATGTGAAGTCCATTGTCCATCCAATAAGAACAATAAATATAAATAGCTAAGATATACACTGTAGCAAAGGCATTCACAACAGAAACTAACATAATATTTCCACCATAAGAGAATACTGCATCCAGTATCACAGCCCCAGATCAAAGGTATTTCCATAGGCATAGAATACCTAAGACATCATCCAATATGCCCTTCCTTTTTGAAGGGCATATTGGATGAAGTGAATTTAGTTGCTATTTCTGTAAAGTGACCACACAGAAGTTTCTTCAGTGGCTCAACAAGCAAAGACAGCTGTTTAATCCCAGAAAATGCTAGTGAAGGTCACCAAGAAGCTGGACACATTCTACCAGCTATATCAATAGAAAATCCTCAAGTCACCATGTGAGATAGAAAAGATAGAATTACAAATAAGGAAATTCTTCTGGAAAACAAAACCAGCCACTGCAGATCACAGTGGCGCGAAAGACAAGGTAAATTTCAGTTTCAAAAAAAAAAAAAAAAAAAAAAAAAAAA
>JAOPJW010004870.1:91359858-91369920 GCA_027122535.1 Octopus maya
CTCTAAATTCAGTCTAGGCGAAACATACATTCATATTGTTTACAGTATTTTGAGTGGAATAATTCTGTTTGTATCAAAATCATTATTAAAAGGATTTTGTTTTCATTTACTACGTATTTACAAGCATTAAGTATATAAGTAACAATTATGTATATGGATATGCTTGCTGTAGAAATCAAATATTGATTGAATAAGTTTTATGTGTAGATTGTCTATAAGAAATGGTACTGATAGAGGAAATTTATGTTCAAATGCATTCGAGTCGCAATAATGTTCTTTTTTCCTCTGACACCGTGTTATCTAAAATACAATTAAATAGTGTAAATATTTTAAAGACATTAATGTATGATTTGAGGAAGATTAAGGTGCTATTTTTAGTTAGCCTAGTGACTACTTAGAGGAACCCTCATTGGCTCTAGGTTTATTATTATTTGTGCGTGTGAGTGTGTGTATGTTTATATACGTATGTGTCATTAGATCATAAATCGCTGAGGTATTTACCTTGTCTAAAAGTACATACGCATAACATTATCTATAACTATCCCTTCCACATTAATTGATCACTTAATGATTTTTACGCGTAATTAGCATATATGCATGGTGTAGTTCATATAATAGATTGTTATGCGGTATGGAGCATGTACTTGATAGAATTTTAAATTACTGTAGCAGATGTTTATATTCATAATAATTATATATTTGAATGAGTGTGCTATGTCTATAGCTAGTAGAAGTTGTTTTTCAACTAATAGTTTACCTTTGGGAAATAATTTAACCCTTGGATAACTAAATGCTACTTGTCTGGTCGATAGAGCTTAAGGAAAGTGTTCTTTACTTTATGTTCCGGCTTTTTACACTCCGAATTCAGATTTCACAGAGGTCAGCTTTGCTTTTCATCCTTTCAGAGTCAATAAAATAAAGTACCAGTCAAGTACTGCTATCGATGGAATCAATTAACCCCCTCCATTCATAATTGTTGGGCTTGTGTCTAAATCAGAAACCATTATTGTGGATTGGCAGAATCAGTAGAGTGTCAGACGAAATGCCTTACAGCTTTTAGTTGCGGCTGTTTACGTTCTGAGTTCATATCGTGCCGAGGTTAGCTTTGTTTTTCTTCCTTTCGGAGTCGATAAAATAAAGCACCAGTCAACTACTGGTGTGGATATAATCAACTATTCTTTCATGGTAAATTTCTGGCGTATTCCAACGTCAGAAATTATTCTTATTGACAGATGAGTAAGGTAGGATATTGCCCAGATCTTTGAAGGCCTTCACACTGGTGAGGTCAAGGCTGTTGATGTTTTGTTTGGATTTCAATTGATCGATATCTTGTATAATTTTACTCATAAGTTTATGGTATCATATGTCACAAGCCGCTTATAGTGATTTCTGTCAATCTATGTGCTACTGTTTAATCGTGTGATGTCAATTACGCGACGTGTTTTACGTTTAGCTCTGCAAACAGCGCCTAATTAAAGTTAACCGTTGCCCTTTGCACAACTCAGTAACTGTGCCCTATTGATCATTTTGCTGTTTGATTGATAAACTGTTACGGCAAAGTGCTGAATGTCAAGTACTAACTAGATTAAAAGTTCAGTTTTATTTTTCCAGGCATGATCCTCACAAATACATTGAATATATACCTGCTATTTAAGTTCAGTAATTTAACATTAAAGTGCAGCAATCAATATAAGCCAATGATTTTACTTACAAATAATGCAGATTTCCAACATTTTATTATTCATAAAAAAAGAAATACTGTGTCATTGTTTATCATTTACATAGACCCGGTACTGAGGGGCAGGGGACAAAACGCAAAAAAACCCCCAAAAATAAACAACAAAAGCTGAAGTGCTTTCTTCCCTTGTTGCCCTAAGCACATGTTTAGAATGTTTAACTGTATTAATCTGTGTCTTATTGCAAACTGAAATATGCAGTATTTTAACACACTTGATGTTGCATGCAAGTGCCAACGATGATACTTCTGTGTGGTCGCTCGGCCTGTTAGAAAAAATATCCAAATCTCTTCCCAAAGTATTTATTTTTACCGCGTTGAATTATAATCCTTGATACACTATCTTAAAACAACACGAGATGGTCACGTGTGCTGTATATTTCATCTCGGGTCTGATCTAGACATAAACAGTAACAACTGATGTATGCGGAATGCCATGATCATTTATCATTGATTATTTGTACATTTAAATGTACACAAGGAATAAAGAGTGCTCAATAAGAAGAGTAGAGTTTATTCGTTAGAAGCTTTTGATTCAATACATCGATGCTCGTAGTTTCTCGTTATGTATGATCCTTCCATTGACCATAAAAACAAATCAAACCATCTTTTGTAGCCCGAAGACAGATTAAATCACTAACTTCGAACAAGTAATGGAATACATAATTACGACAAACTTTTCGCTAATTTGACTTGCTGTAATCATGCTCACCAAACTGTTGCGTCATAGTTTAAAGTAGATATGTGGCACACATAGTTCACCTCAGATTTGATATTATTGTTGGGCAACCATTGTGATAGACACGCATGTACACGCACACACAGCTTTGCTTTATAGAGGAAATCATCCATCTACTTAATATTTCTAGCTGTGACCAACTTACCTTCATTGTTGAGAAACGGTGTACTAATGTATAAGGATTTAGAAACAAGTAGTATTCATGTTAGGTACTAGATTGGGCCTCATCGTGCACACCTTTGATCAAAGGGTTCCAACCATAACCACCCCCTCTTTTTTCTTCCTGACAGTGTATTTAGTACTGCATTATCCATTGTGTTTTTTTCTTTCTTAAGACCGTAGCGTGTGAGTTGGGGAACACTTGGCTGCTATTTTTAGCAAGACGAGCAACCCCATAGAAGTTCTCCCGTTGTTGGTTTGTATTTGTATTTTAATCCTTAGGAGTGTAGTAATTTATTATTTTTCTTTTACATTAATTTGTATATCGTGACTGAAGTTTTTCTTCAGTATATTTGCTTTAATTGTATTGTTTTGTTGTTGAAATAGCATAAACTTTGACCGATCTCCTATTTTGTAAACCAAACACTAAATATAAAACAAACATGTATGCATATATATACGTTTGATATTTGTTCCCCTCTCTGATAATATACAAATTTTCTCACATGTAGTCGAATTTACATATGCACACTTAGACTAGCATACACATCACTGTCTCAGCAAATTAATGGAAATTGAATATCTTGTCGCTAGGAATGTAAGGACCACGTAGGATTTTAGACTGGCCTGACATAAATAAGACACGAGCCGTGTGTGGATGTTTTCATACACAATTAGCTAGTGAAAAGCTATTTTTAATAAATACGCACATAACTATTCTTATATATTTTAAACTCTGATACCATTTATTACTTTGTCTTACATTTATTATCTCTATACATCCTTAATCGCACATTTTAACTATTTATTTCATCTACGCATACGCTACATATACATTTTTACTGCTTTGGCTTCATACCGATATAGGCTACATAACATCGTACCTTACATTTTATCTTCTGTTGTTACACTCAATATAACATGCATTTTTAACTTCTGCTACAAACAATCTATAGTTCATTGTAACCTCTTTGACGACACATCAGACTATAATGGAAGCCGCTTATTGCGATTACCTCGAGATAGAGCTTCTTAGATAAGAATAACTGGCTGATAACATTAAGCAGAAGATATAACAATATGCAGAGTATGTTTGGGACCCATTAATTTTGGTTATTATCAGCAGCTCCCCCTGTATTTTCAGTCAATCTACTTTTTGGTGCGGAAATATACAGGTTTAAAATAAATTGATGGTCATTTTTATAACCTCCTCTTCCCCTTATTATCAATATTACTTTCACTTTCTTCAATTTTTACAGTAACTAGACCTTAAGCCACATCTTAATTGTTCAGTCTAATACTGTCCTTTGCAATACTTGTGATTGTTGGACTTGGTTGGGTTGTGAGTGAAAAGCACACCTTTTTTGTTTTGCCATTCATGTACTTATGAAACGAGTCATTATCACAGCTATTTTGTATCTGTCAGTTTCCGAATTCTGATTCTATGATTAAATAGTACTCTAACTTTCCTGGAAATAGTGCTAGATTGAAAAGTATCTATTGCCATGATGTGATAAGGAATGGTGTCAAGCTTGAAGAATTGTTAGCGCTCTAAACAAAATGCTTAGTGGCATTTCTTCTGACTCTATGTTCTGGGTTAAAATTCTGCAGAAGTCAGCTTTGCTTTTTGTCTTTACGAGGGCATTAAAATAAGTACCAGTTAAGTAATGGGATTGATGAAATTGACTAGCTCACTTCCCTGAAATTACTGGTCCTGTGCTAAAATTTGAAACCATTAAGTGACAAGTTTTCATGTTCTGATTTCAATTCAAGCAGGAGTGTACTTTGCCTTTCATACTTTTGGGTCAATAAAATAAAGTATCAGTCAACTACAACTAAACCCCATCCTTGCTAAAATTGATGACCTTGTGCCTAAATTAGAAACAGGTCATATTTAAGTTATTTCATCTTTCATATGTTGCTATCAAATGTTGCCAAGCAACCATTGTAGTAAACTGGACATATGAATTTTACATCAGCCAACAGATTCAGTATTAGTTTCTCACTCCAACAAGAGTAGTCCACTGGATATCTCTGATTTTTCTTGTCACTTGGTCAGCAGTGAACAGAATGCCAAGTTGGTCCTTAGAGTTCCCCAATCAGCTTGTACCCTCTTGGCAGAATCCTTAGCCTCCTTACTGGATATGGTTCATGATTCCACTGATATGAGAGCTTGGCGACATCTGTTTCTATTCCCTTCACAGGTCTTATGAGGAAAATCTAATGATGTAACATCTGTAATGAACACATTCAAAACCTAAACTTACCATTTTTCAACACATGACCTAATGTTTCTACTGGTCCGCTTGCCAAACCCTTTTCTGATATCATGAGCAAAATACTTAAATCTGCCATCATTAACAAACTGTTGGATTGAAATGTAAATATGCAGTGCAGCTTCTTTCATTTGGCCACCTCTTCATTCTCTGCAGATATGTCCTCCTGAGAATGACTTCAGTCTAAGCTTTCTCCTTTGTCATCTGATATAGGCCACCCAATACACCATTGCTTGGTTCTGAATCCATCTCAGTCAGCAAGAAAGGCGTCTGCGACATAATCCTTTCATCACCAAACACTGCCAAACCCATTTTATTCATTGTATGACCAATTTATCAAGATTATTCTTTCGGTTCATACCAAGAAATGCATAGACATTTCTTGCTTAATAAAATTCAGTGGGGATAGCCATCCCATTGCTGTTGGCAGTGTATACCGTTATTTAGCCACAGATGTTACACTCCACCTTTATGTCATGGCCTCTACAATTCTTTCCTTTCTGCTCATTTAGTTGTTTTGGAGCTCCATTCAGCTGTGAAGCTACTGTTCATACAGCATGCTAATTTATTTGTCAGAGTTCATACATAAAAGTCAGTGTCAAGCTATTTGTAAAGAAAGCATTTACCTCAGTCAGGTGGGATACTATTTTTAGATATACTGTAGACAGGCTGCCATTATTATTTAATTAATGTATGATTTATATTCTTGTCCATCTGGTCTTTTCTACATCAACCATAAAATTCCTTCTCATTGTCATATATAACAAGGAAAATTCTTGAGTTCCATACTACTTTCATTTGCTTTCACATCTGGGGATTAGTATATGGTACATCTTAGATAAGGTTTTAGGTGGCAGTTCTCTTAGTGTCTTAGAAATCTCTTAAGTGACTTTCTTTTGAAGCTTTCTTTCAAGCATAACAAGGTTAAAGGTGAGCTTCTCTTTTTAAATTACACATTCAATGCTTACCTAAAAACAATATGTTCCAGAAACTTTGAACTGGATTCTACTTGGTGCTCCTTTTACACTTGACACTTGATTTCCTTTAATTAATAACAAAATATCTTCTTTTTCACTCATGTTTGATTATCTTAAAAAT
This sequence comes from Octopus maya, assembly GCA_027122535.1. Classification (NCBI taxonomy): domain Eukaryota; kingdom Metazoa; phylum Mollusca; class Cephalopoda; order Octopoda; family Octopodidae; genus Octopus; species Octopus maya. Next base: position 91,365,866 of record JAOPJW010004870.1, read on the forward strand.
ATTGGATCACATCAAGCATTTCCCCTACTTCTAAATAGCTTAAGTGGCGATCTTATGGTACAAGTCCAAAATATCGGCCTTTTCCATAGAAAGTGTCTTCGGCGATCTTTACCAAAGATTAGCCTTTTCCGTAACACCCGCACGATCTTCACTACGGTGTTAGGGTAAGGGTTAGTATTTAGGGTTTGGGTTAGGGACAGAATTCCCTAACCGAAACCCTAAAACCCAATCCCTAACCCTAACCCTAACCGTAAATCCTTGAAAAGAAATTGTGCTCTCTGTATCTCTTTTGCTTTTATGACGTTTCCCTGTTTCTCTCCAACACTTATTACGGAAAAGGCCAATCTTTGGTAAAGATTGCTGAAGACACTTTTTACGGAAAAGGCTGATATTTTGGACTCATACTGTAAGATCGCTGCTTAAGTCTCTCTGACATGATGCACCTTACTCCAGCCTGTCCAACTAAATAGCCATCTGTCTGTCCAAATATTTCATTTTGATATAGGACCAATGCCAATCTGTCTGATTTAGGCTGGGTACAGCTTGCTTTTGCCATTAATATATAGAAGTTTAGGATTTTATTTGGATCTTTTCTGTTTGGCTACCAATTTCCATTCTCTTAAATTCTTGCTCAAATGGATTTCATATTTGGTGTAATGATATGGTTTTATATGTGAATCATTGCTTTGGAATTCATCTTTGCAATAAATCAATAAATAAAGAGTTACTAGCTTTTAAAGCCACAGACACATTCATGCCTGTTTCCATAGTAACAAGCCAAGCATAAAAACCTCGTCTTCAAGAAAGCATGTGTTGACAAATATATTCCACTCATTGAGGTGGAATCAGCCTTAAATCATGCACCAAAAACTTTTTGTTTTATTTTTGGATAATCACATGAATTTCTGTGTGTAGAATACAAATCCACACACATTTTCTGAAAATTCCAGAAAATAAAAAAGCTATGAAGAGTTATTTGGTGTGTGTAAAGCAGAATTTGATTTGTTTACAGCTGACAACACATGCTGTCATACAAAAAATACAGCTTCCAAATCCTGTTTTCTGACTGGGTGAAAATGATCAAACTTTAAACTTCTATAACTTTTGAAAAAAGTGAAATATCTTCTGAGATTCAGCTTGGAAAACTACATTAATGTACCAAATTTAAAAATTTTCAATAAATTTTGAATTTTCGAAATTTGGCAGCCAAACTGAAAAGATCTTCCTGTTTTTCATTTGACCTCACTTTACCATGTTTTCTGTCTTCTTTCTGTACTTTATCCACTCTGATTAATCAGTTTTAGTCTTCCACAACAGATTAGTCATTGAGAGCACACTATCAGAGTTGACTTTTGTCCACTGGTCTATTCCTGATCAGATGTGAAATAAAAATTGTGGAATGATATTACTTATAGAAACACAGGTATTGATCACTATGACAGGTCTAAACCAAATATTATGACTTCATTTCTTTTGAAGTAAAACAAGTATCTGATCTAAGATGTAATAGTTGCTGATATTTTTTCTTGATTCTATATAATCAAATAACCTCATCTATTTGGTCACTTCACATCTCAACTGATTGTGTGAGATTAGTGGTAGTTGTGGATCCTTCATTTTCTAGTTGGGGGTGAAATTGTTAAAGGCACTGGATGATCACCTACATAGAGTATACCACCACCACCACCATTGCTATTGCCATTATACATCCACTTTTCCATGCTTGCATGGATCAGACAGGATTTGTTGAGGCAAACTTTCTATGGTCAAACGCCCTTCCTGTTGCCAATCCTAACCTTTTTCTTGGCAAGATATTTACTCTTTTCAAGAAAGCCTGAAAATGAACAACATCGCTTGTATAACAGTAATACTTGTTTACAGCCATTGCATTTAGTAAGGTAGTGATTATCAGTGTTGGATTGAATGGCTCACAATATTTATTTCAAATATCTATGCTCTCTTTTAATCCTACCAAGATCAGCTTTGCCTTTCATCTTTTTGGGGTTGATAAAAAGCACCAATCCAGAATGGTGAGCTGGTAGAAATGTTCTGTGTTTTCAATTCTGGCTCTAAGGAGATGAGGTAGCAGAATTGCTAGCATACTGGACTATATGCTTAGTGGCATTTATCCTGAATATGCTAGAGATATTTTTTAATCCACATCATTAACTGGTTATATTATTGCTGTTATTCCATTCAGAACAGGTTTGAACATTTTAATAAACCGTTTTTCTTTTATCTTTCTTCCAACCTCACTTGTGTTATATAGTTTGCGGAAAGGAAAAATTGGAAACATTTTCTGACCACATCTCTAGATGTTTGCTCAATCGAATTTGGCAAACATGGTGTTCCAGATTTGTTGTCTGTGGACTCCTGAACATTCCGATAATGCATTCCCTGTCTTGCCTATATAAACACAATACTACAATCAGAACTGATATTTATTACAAAAGCACAGATACACACCAGTACCTAAATTTCAAATCATGCTGCCCAACACACAAAATGCAACATCCCATACTGTCTTGCCAGGAAAATTTGTTCTGTAGTCGATGGTTCAAATACAAGAAACACACAACTTATAGAACTTAAAAGATTTCTGTTCAAGCAAAATTACCCTCTCCTACTTATAGAAAATAGCATATTACGAGCAAAAGAGATACCTATAGAACATCTTGGAGCAACATGATAAAGATGAACCCATTGAAGAAACATAATACCATTTCTAGTAACAAACATCTGCATCACCAACACATTTTTAACATAATCAAAACAAATTTGCCAATGATAAAAGAAAGTGAAAAATTTAAAAAAACATAACTAATCAAACACTTATCTTAAGCAAAAGGCAACCACATAACCTATAGAAACTATTAACAAAAGCAAAATTCAACATAAACAAAGAGCATAAAACATTCACAGTATCTAAGTGTGATGATAACAGATGTAGAACATATCAATACATGTATACGGGTAGATCCATTAGAACAAAAAACTGGACAGATTTTCACAAATGCAGATTTGAACTGCAAAAGCAGAAATTTGATCTACTGCATTAAATGCCCAAATTGTGAGGAATTATATATAGACAAGACAGGAAATGCATTTTCAGAATGCTTACGAGTCTACAGTCAACAAATCCAAAACACCAATGTTCGCCAAATTCCATTGAGCGAACATATACAGACATGTAGTCTGAAAATATTTCTAATTTTTCCTTTCCTCAAACTACATAACACAAGTGAGGTTGAAAGAAAGATAAAAAGAAAAACAGTTTATTAAAATGTTCAAACCTGTTCTGAACAGATATAGCAGCAATAATATAACAACCAGTTAATAATGTGGATTATAAACTATCTCTCGTATAAAACAAATTACAGAATATCAGTATGCTTGGCAAACCATGATGTTTAAGAGCATGCGGATTGGTCAAAAAGATATTCTAAAAATTCAGCTGGCTGGAGGAACTAAAGTTGTCAAGAACTCAACTGTCAGTTTAACACATTTGAAATCTGATGACCACACTATGTATGAAAGCACTAAATTAACTTTAAGAGCATTACAAAATAGCTTTTTAATGTTAAAATACCATAATAAAAAACATGGAAACCAGTCCATGTTTTAATTTTATTCAACTGATATATATATTATCAAAAGTTATTGTATATCATATCCTCTTTTGCTGATTATAATTTACTTGTTATTGTTGTTGGCCACAAGTTTTATGGTAGGGTTATAGATGATTGTATCAACATCAATATAGTATTTAATTAACTTCCCCCTCTCTGGTTGAATTTGAATCAGAATGATTTTGAACACAGGTGTAAATTCACAAATTTTTGTGGGAAGAGTATATCAATTACATAATTTGGTATGTCCTTCACTTTTTAAGAGAGTAGAGTGTAATTTGTGAGATGTTTGGCTACTACATTTAACTGGTTGAGTTACTATGTTGTTGTTGGCACTCTGTCGCTTACAACGTCGAGGATTCCAGTTGATCTGATCAATGGAACAGCCTGCTCGTGAAATTAACGTGCAAGTGGCTGAGCACTCCA